>SEMN01000609.1:0-294738 GCA_005408345.1 Macquaria australasica | reverse complement strand
TTGCTTTAGTTTCATGTGTATTGCTAAGACTGGTGCTGTAGTAAGGGTCGGAGGTTAGACCGCTGTTCCTCTTCCTTCTCCGTGCCATCTCAGTGAATGAGGTGGTTCTTTGTGTGTCTTTGCTCTCCTCTTTCTTTTTGCCTTCTTCAGTTATGTCTACTCTTCGATCTCCATCGAACTTAGCTCTGCTGCTCCATCCATCTCTGACCAACAACTCGATGTCACATTCCTTCTCCTCCCTCTCTTTTAGTCTGAACTCATGTGGCTCCACAGACCTGGACGAGGTAACATTATCTCCATCTCCTTCATCCTCTAACCCCCCAACACAAACACCAAGCTCTGGGCTGAGTTTGAGGAGCTCAGCTTGGGTCAATCCAGCAAGCATCAGTAGCTTCCTAATCTCTACATTCCAGCATGGAAGGAGGGGGGAGGTGGCAGGGCAGGCGGAGGTGGTATGGCAGGGACATTTGAAGAGACTGAGATAACTGGCTGAGGGAGTGCAGAGGTGGGGAGGGTAGGAGGAGGAAGGGAAAGGGGGGTTCTGTCTGGACAGCAAGCCGGCCAGCTCTTCCTGGTGGAATGCCCGAGGGGGGGGAGGAAGGAAAGGTGGATAGATGGAGGTGGAGAAGGAGTGGTGTGGACTGGAGGAATGGATGGTGGAGATGGAGGGATGGAATGGAAGGAGTGGACATGGATGGACATAGGAGGGGGGTGGAGGTTCAATGGAAATGGATGGAGGCCAACTTTATCTGAAAACTCCTGAGAGTCTCCCATCATTCCTCCGTGGCTTTTGTACAACTTCCAGGGAATGTCGATGTTGCCCATTTCATCCATGACATCTGAGAGATCCTGCTCTTCCAGATCTCCAAGATCAAATCCCTTCTCGTGGAGCCTGGCAATGTAGGACAGTTTTACTTCCCTGTTCACCTTCTCCAAGCGATCCAGGTGATCGAGCCGATCCCTCAGAACATCCCAGTGTTGTTCCCCCTCCAGATCCCAACGAGCCACTTGGATCACCTGGCTGAAGCGCTCCATTTTCCCAAACTCCCCTACTGATTCCAGAAAGTCAAGCAAGCCTAGTTTGTTGACCTCAGTATCATCTTTGTCTCCTAAGTAGTCAGGAGAAGGAGAGTCCAGGGCAGAGGGGTAGCCCTCATCTGGGGAGCAAGGGGGAATCGGGGAATGTGATGTTAAGGAGAAGGGGTTGCGGCTAAGAGGAAGGGATGGGGGTGAACGCGCAGGTGGCTGGCATTCAAGGGCTTGTGGAAGAGAGTGGTCTTTAGGGGACAGAGCGATGGATAGATTATCTTGGTCATGGGAAGAGCAGATGGAGGAGGATTGATCTGCACAGTCAGACTCCAGATCAGAGCAGGAGCTGATGGAAGTGGAGGATGAGGAGGTAGAGGAGGATAGCGAGAGCTCCAGGAGGGAGGGGGGACAGTCACAGCACGAGGGTACCAGGGTGTCATCATCTTCATCGTCGTCATCATTGTCAGCCTCATCTTCATCATCATCAATATCAATATCAATATCCCCACTGCTCTCTTCCTCGTCGTCTTCTTCCTCTACTTTAACATTTTTCTTGTTGTCCAGATCAGCACTTTCATCTGCATTCTTGCCTTCATTTTCCAGACTGGCAGCAGGGCAGGCAGAGGGCTCCAGCTGGGCCTGTGCTTGCGAGGGAGACTCAGGCTGCTCCTTGGCCCCTGTCCCATCCTGCCTCTGGGGCAACGGTGCCGGAGGAGGCGGTAGCTGCAGTTGCTGTCTGAGAGAGATGGTGTTGTTGTTGTTGTGGTTATGGTTAAACATACTGTTGTTGTCCTGTGGGGAGCGGCCATCGCAGCACAGACACGGGAGGCTCGGCTCATTGCAATTCGGGTCAAGAGGGAGAACAGAGGGAAGCGGAGGAGGAGCGGCTGCTGGTGCAATTTTGGATGCCGCCGATGCACGAGCACTCTTGGGTTTGGGCTTAGCTGATTTGGGAATGGTGGAACTCTGTTTTTGTAAGCCAAACCTGGACTGGCTTACTGGTGCTCGAGGCTGCACTCCTACCCTGGTTCTAGTGGGTGCAGTGGGGCCTTTAGTAGCCCTGCGTGGGGAGGACGTGGTGATCGTGTTCATGTTTTTATCCTCCCTCTGAAAACCAGGGCCATGAGACTTTGGTCCAGCTGAGGTATTGGTCCTTCTGCTGACGTCAAAGCGCCGTGGCTTTGGAGGCTGAGAGGAGCAGCTAGAAGACTGCATTGTGGGAATGGGACTTTTTTGGATACTCTGATATTTCTGTTGCTATAGGAACAAGTGTAGTAGAGGCTGGAGAGATCCAAACTATGATGCGCTGTGACGGTCACATCTTGGCTTGACTCCCAAGATCCTGTAACATTAAAGGAGACACACAGTGAATAATGACTACGAGCAAATTCTTCTCTTCAAAGACCGTTTTCTTGCTCTACACATGTTTTAGGCTAAGTCTTTGAAGTAAAACCCATCATCTGGACTATTCATTAAAACTCAATTGCTTTTGGGCTTTCTGTTTTATAATTATCACAGCCCAAGTCCTGGGAGGACACACACTGTCTCACACCGTCCTGTAAAAAAAAAAGAAGAAGCACATTATCAAGCATCACCACTTAAGGAAAATAATTTGAGCTGAAACAATTAGTAAATTAATAAATTGATCATCAGCAACTATGCCAAATATTCACTGGTTCCAGCATCTCGAATGTGAATATTTGCTTGTTTTTGTAATCTTTTATGATAGCAAACTGAATATCTTATATAATATATAATATTTGGACTGCAGGTCAGACATTTGAAGATGTCACCTAGGACTCGTCTTCTTAGGAAACTGTGATGGTCATTTTTAACTTTTTCTCTGACATTGTATAGACAAAATGCTTAATTGATTGATCAAGAAATAACTGGCAGATCAGTTGATAGTGAAAAAATTGCTAGTTGCAGGCCTCAAATAATGTAGTATCTTTTGGACTTGATCAATTAAACAAATAGGCTACTTAAAAATGTACATAACACAAGTGCCACTCCATTTGTATGCAGGTTTTCTGCATACATGTATTTATCTGATGTACTATTTCCTTGGTCCTTGGTTATCTATCTATTCTATTCAAATTCAAACATGCACCCACACACATATCACATGAAATGACGCCCATGATAATAATTGTCTTCTAATTTATAGCTTAATATCTGTCACTCATCATCTTCATCAGTTATGTTCAGTTTGACTGAGCACTGATATTCATGAGTTTACAGTAGTCAAGCTGTCTCCATCTGTGCCAGTCCATCCTTACAGGCTGACAAGAAACAGTAAGCTCTGGATCAAAAGAAATGTCGTTTGGGAAAAAAACACACTGTACCTAAAGCAATGACTGAACATAACGCACATATAACTGGAGCATGAAATAATCATACAGCAGCACTGAACAACACCGAGTCTGCCTTTTTAAAAGCCCATTTACCGAGGGCTATTGCTCATATATTCCTCCACAGTGCCCTTCACATCACTGAGGAATATGAATCGCTCAAGTGCTTGCTTACACTGGGCCTTTCGTCGGATTGGCCATTAAAGCCAACAAAGCCTTGAAATAAAACAAAAAACAGCACATCACCATATGTAATTTAACCCGTCCTGTGCACAGTATTTACCCCTGCATATATTGATCCCACGGAGCTGATGTAGACAGGGAGGATGGGAGGAGAAGGGGGAGGAGGGGGTACCTCCAACCGCATCGCCCTGATATACAGGCCCATCCGCCCCTATTATAACTCAAATACTACACATAATGTTTAGATTCCAATTAAAACGGATAATAATAATACATTTTACCTAAACACTATTCATGAAATATCACTGTTAATAGCGGAATTGCATGTTTCTTGACCTACGCAGGCTCCGTGTGTGAATAGGTTTTGCTTACCGGACTAGAGTATGCAGGTTCATTTCAAAACAAAACAAAATAAAATATATAGCTATAGTAAGGCAATAAATTAGGACTCAACTCACGATCAGATTCAGGTAAAGATGGATGAAGGTCTCCATCTCATCGGGCTCTCTCACATCCCAATCCGTGTGAATGCGAGTCTGTCTCCGACGTTAACAGCCTCAGCATCTGTCTTCTCGCGAGCATCCAACAAACCATCGCCCCCCGCCCCTCACCAACCCAACCAAACCACTCCCCTTGCTTGCCTTATCATCACTTCCAGTTTATCCCGAGTCATTTTCAGCTTCGCCTACTTCAAATAATTAGTTTTGAGCCCTGCGTTAATGTGGAAGAGTCATTTCCTTTAATTCCTCCTCATCATCCTATCTGCAACTCACTGATGCATGTATTAGTCTGTCTTCAAGGAAAGCAACTACTATACAAACCTCACATACATCCAACTACAGCTTCTACTCTTGGTTATTATTATTGATTAATCTGTCGACTATATTCTTGATAAATTGATTAATTGTTTTGTCTATAAGTGGTCAGAAAATAGTCAAAAATGGCCATTATAATGAAGTTGATGTTTTCAAATTGCTTTTTTTTTTAGCTGGCATTAAGTCCAAAACCCAAAGATATTCAATTTACTATCATGCATGACAAACAAAAGTATCAAAGCCTCACATCTGAAAAGCTGGAAACAGAGAACTTGATCAATTTATTGATTGTCAAAATAGTTTTTTTTTGTCTATTTTAATCAACTTATTGTTTCTGCTCTACAGCCAAAAAAACATCAGAAGGATGACACGATTAATACTGGTCATATATTATTTATTAAAATCAATAACATTCAGGCCAGTCCAGACTTTATAGCAGCAATATAAAAATATATGGAAGTAGAAAGCTGATCAGGTTTGACCCTCTGTCCTCTATCAGGGTACATCTACTGTCACATATGCACTGTCCCTTTAAGTGCCTAATCAATTAATACATCTATTCCCACAAAATCAAAACTATTTCGACTATCTTATTTGATTTGTATCTTCATCCTGCCATACATTCCTCAGGGCAGACAAATATGAAAGCTAGACCAGTCCACGTGCGATTCCTTTCAGTGTCGTTCTCATATCCACGGGATTCTTCAGTGGAGAAATGACCGGAGACACTGTACATTATGCACTGGGTTCAATAAATAGACATGGAGCAAAAAGAAACGGCCTCTTTAATGATATTCACAACCAAATATCTACAAATCATTGCAAAGTTAAGAAACAGGATTTCTAAATATCACAGTCCTGTTCCGGTTATGCTGTTGGGAGTCAGAGCCTTGTTCCTGGCAAACCCTCTTTAAAAAAAGAGAGGAGTTGATCTTTGTTTCATGACGAAAGTCAAAAATGGAACCAGGCTGATGCACCCGACACTGTTTATGCCCCCCGATCCCTCTCACTTGTTCCTCTTGTAGATTTTCTTGGCAAAGTTGAGGAAGACTGAGTGAGGAAGGTTTTGAGCATGACAAGCGATGAGTTTCTGTAGCCGCTGGTAGCTCTCGTCTTCATATCTGTGGTACAGTGCTGGCAATTGCAGGGTGTTGTACAGCGCTTTGACCTTTTCCACGCTGGCATCGTCATGGCGCGCATAACATGCCTGAGGAGGGAGATGAAGGTGAAATTAAGTTTTACTAATGTAGCACGAGTGGCTCTAGTAGTACTTCTAAAAAGGTGGGATCTGAGGCCACCACATACATGCAGAAGTCGAGGGATCGTAACCATAGAAACATGGGCACCCTGTGCTCAGAAACAAATTATTACAATAAATAAAGTTTCTATTGCTGCAAAGCATTTTCGTTTGTATTGTTCAATAATGTTTTACATTAAAAACAGACTTTGGACAAAGTATGAAATATATGTAAAAAGTGACACTTGTCATGTGTTTCTGCATTTCTTTCTGCTTAAACCACCATTTTTTGCTACAATAACCTTGGTTTTTTATGGTGGCATAAAAAAAAAATAAAAAAAAACTTAAAATGCCTTAATTACACTGGATCCATTTTTTGAAAAGTTCACTTACTTCAAATTAGAGGATCTGTCAGAAGGTAATTGCTGAAATTCATACACCGATATAATTGTAGCATGCATTGTATTTATTGTGTAGCATGCATTAACTAATGTTTTGATATTTATGCATTCTCTCTGATGTGTTTGTGAAGGAAACTGAATAAAACCTGCAATGTAAATTTACAGTATATCATATTGGAATACCACACTAATCTGACTGTGTGTGAGCCACAAGATCCTCCACACACTCTTGAACTCTGCACATGGTTTGCAGCCGAATAATATCAGTACATATAGAAAGGGTTTTTGTCTGAAGTCCCACCTCCAGCTCTGCTCTTTGTTCAGGAGTCATGATTTCCAGGGCCGTCACTACCAGCCAGCTGCATTTGTTATCCTGGATGTCTGTACCAATCTTTCCTGTCACAGCAGGGTCTCCATAACAGTCTAAGTAGTCATCCTGCAAACGAAACACATTGGGTGGTTATTAACTCTGTACAGTCGGCAGCATATTATTCAATGAGTTGCGTGAAAGCGCGATGACGTGTGAAAGTAATTACCTGTATTTGAAAGAACTCTCCCATCTCAAGTAAGATGTGTTTGGCATTATTGTGTTCCTCTTCACTCTCGATTCCTGCCTACAAAAGTAAGGTACAACAGTTATGAGAGAGAGCAACTTTACTCTTTTACTTTCCATGTTCAGATTGTGTCAGCTGGTCTTATTCTAACCTTCTTACAAGACCAGTTCTGAAAACTTTTAATTTTGCCGTCACCCGTCAATGCCATCACCATCAACAGAGCTCCTTCTGTCATGTGTGTACAATATAAACACACTCACCATGTACATTGCAGCTGCCACTGGGAGGTAAAAAGAGTAAAAAGCAGTCTTGTATTTCACAATAGCTTTATACCTGAAAGACAAGGAGAGAAATAATTACACCCATTTGCTTTGGTAAACAGCATCTTTCTCTGCAAATTTACTTTACAGATGTAACTTCACTACCTGTCCATGGTGAATCTGTTGAGGTCAATCTGACCAGGGGGAGCCGTCATGAGGTCCAGAGCTTGGCCGAGCTCTGTCTGGAAAGATGTCTGAAACAAACGGAGATGCAGTAAGAATCCTGTGTGCATTTGTGTGCGTTTGTGTAATCAGTCAGGATGTATCGTACCTCAGTAAATAGCTCCAGTAGGTGGACGTAGTAGGGCTGATCCCTGCAATGTCTGCGAAGCAGTCTGTAGATTGACGCTTCTAAGAGAAATGAATCATTGATGGCATCCAGACCTATCCCATCCTTAAAAACAAACAGACAGGATTCATCTGAGAAACTGAGCACACCATTAATAGTGAAAAATAAATTACTACACTACAAAAAAAAGAAAAAGAAAAAAGAAGCCATTTTAGTGTCTCTTTTTCTGGAGTGTATCAAGTCTCACCTTTTTGTACCAACAAGGCTTTCCTCTCCGAGTCACAGATGCATCCATGATATCATCTGCCACGAGGAAAAACGCCTGAAGCTGCAAGCAACAGAGACACAGTTGTAACACTAAATGACTTCACTTGAGAATGTTACACCCTTGCAAAGTGTCATTACAGCAGTCGGTTTCAGACTGTGCTTGAGAGTTTTAGCGACACATTGGGCAGAGCTCCCTTCCTACCACACAAAACCCCTGAATTTTGTAAAGCCTGACCACAATCTTGTGGAGCTCAAGTCTGAAGAAAATCTTAAATACATTAATATGGTTTAAATAAAATCAGATATGAGGATGGTGTGAATTTATTGGTTTGCGGTATAACCGCTGTGTCTCTGCTCTTTTCACATCACCAGACATCTTAGACGTCTGTGAACTTGACAAGATGGAGGTCTGACCCTGAATTATTACACAAAAGCCCACATAGATAGTACAGCACCACAAGCTCATTTTTAAAGCATAAGGCTGACATTATTCTATGTTTTTCTTCTTCAAATCCCATGAAAAGACCAATACCAACAATGCATCTGTGCGTGTGTTATTCAGTACTTTCTGACCTTTCCGTCATGTCCCTCGCACTTGGTCCCAAGCCCAAGGATTTGCAAATACATATTTACATGCTAAAAATAAGGCTAAGTTATTTCCTTTAAAAGCTAAGTACTGTAGGTTTTACAAATATCACTCAAACAGGAAAGAAAATTGATGGGGACTACTCAAGGATTTGGTGCACAGCCATTAATGTACAGCATCAGGATGGTGTATGTGAGATTGACCCAAAATAAACTACAGTTCCCACGTTCGTCATGATGAAGGAACTTCAGGTTCATTGATGTGTTTCTTTTAAACAGTATTTGGACAACAATACAGATCTATGGCACAGAGGAACCGGCTACATCAGGCTTTGGCTACACCAGTAATACTAGTTTTGGACTTTGATATGGATATGTTGACAGTAAGGAAAATGCGGAATACTGCCAGACTTATCCTTTAACATACCATAATATACCCTTACCAACTCAATGCACCAGCCAACCAACAGAGCCCGCTGCACCGTGTCCTGTGTGAGCTGATTGGGTGGGAGAAGCTCCCTCAGTGAGCCAATCACAGACAGGCCTCGGTTCCTCTTGCCTCCAGGGGAATTGTACACCAAAACCTAAGAGAAAAAGATGCAGATACACGAAACAGCAGTTCAGCACTTGCCAGAAGTAACTCAGCAAAAGACAAGACAACATACATACCTCTCTCAACCTGCTCCGAGCATCAGCCAGCGCAGGATCGGTGAGGTCCCTCTCTGAAAGCTCCTTCACCAGCTCGTCAAACTGGGCTTCAAACAGCTGAGGATCTGACAGCAACGCCTTCTTGCTGTGCGTCCCATTGCAAACGCTGTCGCCCTGGAAAGACGAGGTGCACAGCAGAAGAGACCCGTTTTGTAACTTAAACGGGGAGACGGCCAGCCTCACGGTCGGGATTATTTTAGAGGCAACCGTGACCCAGCTCAGCAGACGCCTCATTCCCGACCAACCGCCCAAAACGTCCAACCAAGCGTACAAAGCTGGGGTCAAACTTGTCGGACTGTGCCGGTAACTAGTTCGATCACACAACGTAAACAACTTGTTCCGGTTGAGGAAAACTGCCAAACCAGCTTAGCCCACTAAGCAAGAGCAAGGATTACCTAGCAAGTCCCCTTGTGAAGAAAAGAAGCGTTAGCTGACATTAGCTTACATTGTTTTCCTGCGTCCAGTCTGTTAACAAGGCTAGCTGTGGCATACCGAATCAAAGTATTTATTGTTCATACACATGCCTTTACGTACCATAATGATACTGTCCTCTTATCCCAAACTGTTCAGTATAATACAGCAAAATGGTTTATCGTCTGTTTCTTCGTCTTGCTGTCAAACTGAAGTCTGTGAACGTCTCCTAAAACCAGGATGTGCCCGTTGTAGTTCGCCGTCACGCCACTGGCCGTTTTATTACAAAGCAGCAGAACTAAATCCCCCAACAGCCATTGCGAGTGGTGCGTGTTGGGCGTGGACTTTGAAGGCTCCATTTGACATTTAGCGTTTTGATTGGCCAGTAGCATCGAACCAGGATGGGCTTTCACACTGGCTGACCAATAGGATTTGAGAACAGGCGGGGTTTAAGTGGAGTGTGGAGCCACGGGTGAGCCTCAACTATTATAGTTTTACTGATAGAGTAGAAAAGAGACAAATCGACAAAATAGAGACAAACAAACAAACAAAAAAAACCTAAGAATATTAACCTTACAGTATTGTCCGGGACTTTGCCCTTCATAATATGTACAAAACATCAACATAGGTATTTTTATTTGATGTCTATCATTTATTTCGTATTTTGAAATACATAACTTGCATTGAAAGTTTTGACACTGCATTTAAAATCTGGAATAGGTGTCATATTTAGATACATTTATTATTCAGGTTTCAAGGCTATATCCTGTTAAGCCTGCCATACAGATAGATATACATTTCTTCAAATAAATAATGTTTTATGCAAGACAGGAGGTAGAAATACAGCTCAGTGCCTTAATAAGGGAGTGTATGGGTGTGCCTGTATCTGTGTGCAGGCTAAGTGTGTATGCGTGTAAATTTTTAAAATTAATTACATACATATGAGTGTATCCAAAATGTGCATTTACTGATATGGAGTCAATATCATCACTTAGTGAGCACACCAAAAAAGACTTTCCAAAGAAATAAAAACTCCAATCTGACACAAATATTGATACACTTCAAAATCCAGTATCGAGAGCTGCCAGACCTCTCATATGTTTGCTGTCACTGGACTATCAGCAGCCCAAGGCTTTTTTTTTTCATTTAACCACCCATACACAAGCCCTGCAAGTCCAAAGAGAACCGTGTCAACACATAGTGTGACGCCTAAACTCGTAACAAATTTGTCTGTACATTTATTGCAACTCTTCATGTCATCAGAGTCACAGTGCAATTTGCACCTCTTTATCTTACAGGATCAGGCTGCTTTAGCCAGTGTCACAGATATGCCTGTGCACTTAAAAACATTTTCAAACCCTACCGAAATCACATTAGGATGCAGAGGCATGTTTGGAGCCATCTGGCAGAAAACTTTGGGAGCGCTGCACATCTTCGACTCTGACCTTCCCCTTCAGCTATTAACACAAACACATTTCAAATGGCTACTATCATATGTCTTGGGTGCAAGAGGAAAAAAAGTAAGAAGCATTGTCAAAACATGCAGATAAAGACATTCTGAGGACATGTTACGTAGTTACACAGACGGTAAGGATTGAATGCACAAGGTTCCTGCTGTATTTCGGAGGCTGTAGCAAAAACATGCACATATGCAAATCAAACCACCGCGTCCAGGGGCCAGCCACAGAGAATACATTTCAGAGGCTGAGCATGTGTCTGTGTCGTGCATTAATGTCAGTGTTAAAAATGCTGGCTGCCTTTTCTTTGAAGGCCAATGTGGAGGTGGAAAACTGGAGAAAGTGGGAATCTGAATTGCAAAGAGAATAAGACAAAATTAGCAACTCAGTAAGGATTTTCCATGTGAGAGCATTTTTCCTCATTTGTTTGTCTTACATTGTACTCAGCTAACTATATGTTTATCGAGATGCATTTTTTAAAAATAAATGGAAGACAAAATAAGGGTTTCCATGATCACTTCACCTGAGCGATCCTGTGGATGAATAGCCACAAAAGGGCCAGAAGCCTATTGCAACCCATAATGATGTAACAGACTGAATGTACATGTGAGTAAGTGTTTGTTGTAGCATGAATGCTAGTTGAGTTTTGTCTCCAGTCTTGAGGAAAATATGTTTCCAGATGAGTACTGAGAGAGGGGGTGGAGAATACAGCAGAAAAGATGCTTCTTGTTGGTTGTCTTGGCCAGTTGTGGATTTATTTTGTTAGAACAGGGACCACGTTGCCCAGAAATAGGCATCAAGTGACCTTTCACTGATGTTGAACAGTGAAATAGTGTGAGCTCTAGGCTGATGTTCAGAGTGACAAAGAGCACCACTGAATAAGGCCATTTGCACAGTTGGCTTCAGGAACGAAGGTGACAAAGAGGAAAAGGAGGGACTAGTACTAGATACCTCCACTGAACTGCCTTAGACTCTCCTTTTCTTCAACCTGCCTTATTTTCTCCCATCCCCGTCTTCCTTACAACCCTGTCAACTCATATGCTGCCTATTTTCCTCCTACATCTCCCCTTCACCCTCCTCTCCTCCTCACAGTGCAGACTCTGAGTAGAGAGCTCCTGATGACCCATGCGGCGCATGAGGTGTCACTAATCGACGTAGTGACACAGAGGAGGAGGAGCTTAAATCTCCACAGCTGCGCAGGTGGATCCCCTCTGGCACCCGACTGTTGTGGTGCCGGTTGTGTCGACTGTCACTATGGGAATGATGGTGTCCACGGCGATGGGGGTGATGGGAGTGATGGTTGGGGTGTCCTCGGCTGGTGTTCCAAGGGGTCAGCAACACCTGAAGGTGATTTTAACGAGCAAAGGTTTAGACAAAGAGCAGATGGCTTTACTCGCAGAAGAACTGAACTATTCTGATGTAATGAGCGGGAGATAGGAGGAAATAAATTAGTTTAATCAGAACTTGTTGTCATACTTGTTCCAAGGGCAGGTAGTTGGTGGCAGTGCCCTCAGCTCCACTCCTCCTCTTAGGCCCCTGCCCAGTGCTCCCAGTATGCTCGGAGGAGGGCGTTAGGTTGCGTTTGGAGCGCTGCAGGAAGCGAGCCACCAGACCCCGAGTCACCTGAAGGAAAAGTAAAAAGATCAGTGAAGGGGAAGATGAAAGAAGACAGTCAAAAAATAATCCAGCTTTTGCTAAAACTTACATGGGAAGTGTTTGTTGCATCTCTTCTATCAACATTTTTCAGATTAACCTTAAGGTCACCTAGGGAACGGTGGCAGTCTTTAGGTAAATGCAATGGTGAGGTTGGGGGAGGTTTGGAGGAGACCTGCACCCCTGTGGCTGCTGATTTAATGCTGCCTTTCCTCGGCAGAGCGGCAGCAGGAGGCAAAGAGGTGCGGGGCAACAGACATGCCTCAGAGGATGGACCTGAGAGATGGAGTCAGAAAAAAAGAGAAAGATTTTGTCCCTCATTTATCAAGTTATAATACTGTTACGACCCAAAATAAACTATCCAAAAAAGAAAAACAGAAAGTTACACTGCTAAATATAACTCCCTAACTACAAAAAAAGGGAACAGAGTAAGCAACACGATGACAGCTCTCCCCTACAGAGCTTTATGGCAAGGTGTTAAAGGTGGAAGTTAAGAAAGAAAATACAAATTTAACAGCAGAATCACTGCCTTTCTGTCATAAAGTTGCCAACACCATACAAAAGAGCTATGGACTAAGTCCTGACAAATTAAGTCCCAGAAGCCCAGAAGTGCTACTCCTGATCTTGATCTGTATTTATTAATTCTATCCCTGTAAGAGCTGTAAGATAAAAAATGCCAGATTTTGTTTTGAAATGATAGTTGATACTAATAATCTACCATAAAAAGTACAAATTAGGCTACTTAAACTCTCAAAGATTCAGGTTCATATTGGACAGTTCCTACAGTGAACCACTGCAGATCTTTTGCTATGTTCCAACATTTATAAATCAGGATGTATCCTTTGAAAATAATATGTAAATGAGGAACTGGAGTGGCACATTATTGTTTCCACAGCATAATCTAATTGATCAATCTGTAATCAAATTACTGCTAATTTAGATGTTGTGGAAGAGTTTCATAAATCACATGCACATGGGGACAGATTTGTATGTCCTCCTCCTAATCTGCGCTAGTTTATAAGAAGGTTTGATGAATGATGGCCATTAGGTGCAAATGTGTTGAATTGTATCTCCTCAAATCAACTTTGATGTGTTTTCTTTTGGGCTTTTTTGCCTTTAATTGGACAGTGAAATGTGAAAAGAGACGGGAAGGAAAAGAGAGGCGGTGACATGCAACAAGGTTCTGAGCCAGATTTGAACCCAGGGCGTTATGCGCTTTAGACCACTGAGCCACCACAATCTTACAGATCTTAAAGCCCTTTAAATAAAAGCTCTTACCTGTGTCTATAGATACTTTGCTGCCTCCAGAGCCAAAGTTGACTAGAGCAGAGGAGATACAAAGACAGGTTATGGACACTGAAATAGTAATAAGAGAGATGTACTCATTTTCATGTCTGACTTACCTGTATCAGTGGAGGAGCTGAGGCCTGGCTCACTGTGTGACCTCACAAGACGTAGGAGCCCTTCACTATCCCTTCTTACACCTTCTCCATCCTTCTCACTCTTCCCAGCCCTTCGTCGAAGGAACAGCGGTTGGCCCGGGAGGGGTGGCCCATTGCCCTGACCTCCACCCTGCTCACTGGCAGCTGAGGAGGGTGAAGTGGGAGGAGCAGAGGAGGTTGGGGCAGTTCCTTGGCGTGAGGGAGTGGAGGGCCGAACTTGAATCTCTGTGATGGAGGACCGCTGTTGAGAGGTGGAACCCCCTATTGCTTCCAGCTGGGAACAGCTACTAGCTAGCATGGCCTGGCGACGCAATACTGGAGACCTGCAGGACGAAACAGGAGAGCAAAGGCTTCATTTTGGATTTTATCCTCCATTAAAATGAGTTTATATCCCAATAACTCTGCACTATGATGGGTAAAAACATGCAGATGAGTCCTACAATATTAAATTGTATGTGTGTGTGTGTGTGTGTGTGTGTGTGTGTCCTCACCTGTATGTGGTGGACGCTGTGCTGGGTGAAGAACAGGAGTTGGACCTCTCTCCTCTGAGGAAGCGCCTGGCTCTCGGCCCTCCTGCCAGAGGGCTTTCTGGTGTCTGAGACGGGGGACCACGAAAGCTGATGTACTCCCCACCGTCTCCTCCGTCTCCCCCCTCACCAGCGGTCCTGTTGCCCCTCTCCCCCTGGTTCCTCAGCCCAACCTCCAACAGACAAGAGTCCTCAGAGGGGGAGGAATCATCAGGGATGTCCACAATCTCTGACATCAACAGAGAGCCGCTGTCCATGGACACTAATAAAAAAAGAGTAATTCTTTATTATGAATGGACACATTTAGCTTTTAGTTTAACTCATAGCACAGTTTGAAAGATTAAACATTTCTGTAATTATTTTACTTTATTTTGTGTGCCTCTTTAAAATACTGTAATAACTGACTTAAATGGCCCAATTTATTATCATGAAAAAGTATTTTTGCTATTTTCAATATCACATTTTGAAATACAAATCTAATTTATTATTGCTATGATTGTGATTCAGTGCCCAAAAGTATCCAAATCCCTAAATTTTCTTTCAGCACATTGTTGACATTTTAAACCTCAACATCACTGACAGCTGAGGTTGTGAATTTGGCAGCACTAATGGGAGTTCACAGTCAATCACGTGTTAAATGAGGTCTGGAACTAACAATTACTTTCATTATCGATAAATATATTGATTATTTTGTAGATTTGTCAATTGATCCATAACAATTTCTCAGAGGCCAAGCAGCTGTCAAAGAAAACCAGCGAATCCTCACATTTGAGAACCAGCGAATGTTTGGAAATGTTGTTTCATAAATGACGATTAATTGGTCGTAACATTTTATTCTTTTGATCAATTGTTAAATGTCACATTCTCCAAAATCTCCATCTGCTTTTTTTTTACTTAACCATAACGCCGCTCCTCCCTTCAACAAGTACAAGGGAATCTGTGACAACATGTGTTGGTTTTTTACCTTCTCCACTGAAGGCAGTAGAAGTTCCTCTCTCTCCAGACAGCTCAGTGCCGTGGGGGTCATACACTGTTGCCTTGACAGTCAAAATAGACAAGGATCAGCACAGGCAGTGGGTACATCACACATAACACACACACACACACACACACACACACACACACACACACACACACACACACACACACACACACACACACACACACACACACACAGATACATACACACACATACTCACCTGGCTTGCAGCTCTTTGTCCCATCACAGCTTCATAAGGTGGGGGGCAGTCAGTGGGGTAGAGAGGAACAGGGCTCTCCATGGAGCCATTATAGGTGATGCTAGACATTAATAGAAAAATATCAAACAAATGAACAACGTGTCTGTTTTCTAATTGTGTGCATGGCTATTACATACTGTACACAAGTGATGTTGATGTATAATAATACTTAATATATGATACTACCTCTGAGCATCTGTTTCAGAGCTGCAGGTGTACTCAGGAGGATAGTAGGGGGGCGGAGGTATGGGTGGGACAAACTCCTCAAAGTCCATGATGTTGGTCAGGAAGGCGTCCTGAGGAGTGGTGCATTCTGGGTTGACTGAACGAGAGCGATGCGGGGCCAGCTAGGCAGGGAGAATGGGAAACACATCAAGATCATACAACAGATAGATGTAATGGGCGACAACATTTGTCTGTTTTCAAATGGAAACCCCAAATCCTTGAATGCAGCAGTGTAGTTTACTGCTGGGTACCAAAAAAAAACAAAAAAACAAAAAGCCAGTCTGGTGTAAAATGTGCTGTGTCTGCACTCACCAGGTGCACAAGGTCCAGAGAGAATATGTGGATACTGCAGGTCACAGTGGACAGAGTACAGATGATGGTGGAGAGAATGCTGAGACCACATGCACTGAACAAAAGGTCCTGCAGAAAAATGCGCATTCAGACAATTTAAATCTGACAACATAAAGACATTTAATGGGTAGGGATATGTCATATTTAAAGGATAAGTTCAAGTCTGTATTAAAACAATAGTCAGGTCCCCTTATTAACATTGAAATAGGTTTTTTGCTGTAATCATTCCTTCCTAAAAGATCCCTAATGTGCTTTCAGTGTAAGTGATGGAGGACAAAACCCACAGTCCTCATTTTGTGCAAAAATGTAATCAAAAGTTTATTTGAAGTTAATATGAGGCTTCAGCAGTTAGAGTTGGACAAATCAAGTGGGTATCTTCCAAAGTTAAAGTCTTTTTAGTATAAAATTTTCTCTTTGTGTTTCAGTGTTGTGGACAGATAGTCAAACTTTTAATGGCCAGTATGGACATGAGCAATGATTACAGCAAGAAAAACTTGTTTCGTTGTTAATATGGACACCAGACTCTTGTTTTAAGACAGTCTTGAAAAATTGTGAACCTATTCTTTAATAGTTAACTTGGGTGATAAAATGATAAATTTGGGTCTCCACTATATATACACATCCTACCCACCTTCAGCTGATGTCTGACTGAGTGACAGTCGGCATTCAAGTAGAGGACCAGGGTCTCCTCCTCTGTGATGGAGCAGGAGTGAGTGGGCGCGCAACACACACACAGACCATTCTCCACCTACACACATTCCCATACACAGAGAATTGGTGTGAAGCACTGCACTGCACACTAAAAACATATTCACAGTTATTCCTGCCGCGTTCCCCATGCCTCTGTCTGGAAGGGCATTTCAGCATGAGGCAGAAGACAACACTAGCATAATGTTGTGTACCTGGCAGGTGAGCATAGACTTGACCATCTGTGCGTTCTGACAGGAGAGCATTGAGCCGGCCAGACTGAGGATCACACACACTGCAGACAGCAGCATGAACAGTGACACCTGTGGAGCGACACAGAGCCATGTTTTAGAGCTGGGTGTCAAAACTTGTGCCATGCAGGGCCAAGAGTGTGCAGAGTTTTATTCTTCCAACCACAGACTGTGGGAGGTAATTTCACTGATAAACATACCTTCAGCCAGAGAGGACAAACTAATAAGTGAAGTATCTAGTTTGGTTTTTGGATGCATTGTAAACCTGCACACATTTTGCCCTCCATGTCATAGGCAGGTCAAGTAACCCCAAATTTGCTGTAGGTTACTTAGTTTGTGGTAATTTTACTGAATGAATACATGGATATGCACAATGTAAGCACAGTATACAATAGTATTGTTTTTATGTGAAGGTATACAAACATTTCACAACTACACTTTGACACAGAGGTCCTGAAGATTAGGTAAATATGCAAGACCCACCTCAAGGCTCTTTCCCTTTTCCAAAGTCAAGAATAAACTTTGAACCTCAGCTTTTAAGCCAACATGGATGAGATGTCCTTAAAGTGCTCAGAATTTTTTTTTTTTTTTTGAACATCTATCATTGCATGACAACAGGGCAAACTCCATCTGCTGAGGAAGATCATGTGATTTGATCAAAAGCTTCAGAACAGCTACTAAAGGGAGCTCGTGGTGAAATAGTTTTCTCAACCTTTCACTTCAGTTTGTCATGCTTTAGTGGTGCATATTCTTTGCAATTGATCAAATGACCATAACCTGGTTGACACACAATGAACCTGGGATTTTCGGGGCCCTTGGGGTCCTCTTTACCCTGTTGGTAGTTCTCCATGGTTTTACACCTATAGCTAAGAGGCTTGAATGCTCCTTTTAACAGATGGAAATATACATACCACCAGCGTCAGAGGTCTCCTCCATGAAATTATTCCAACTATCCCTGATGCCACCACCTGAAGACAGACACACATCAGAAAACCCTTCAGGATCTTTGTTGTTATATTCTTAATACTGTATGTTGTCAGGCAGAGTTACACTTACAAAGAAACCGGCCCAGAATGGACAGGACTGTCTCACGCGGGCTGAGGAGGTGAAGGCCATGCTGGTGAAAGAGAAGGCCAGGACCATGGCCCCGAGGCCCAGGTGGCACAGCCCTAGGTACAGGAGTAGCCGTGCCCCACCAGGCCCCCGGCCCGACATGCCCCTGCGGCTGTCTGACCAGCCTCGAGACCCCGAGGCCGAAGCCACGCTGCTGGAGTCTGACGGTGAAGGCATGTTAGGCTCGTCTGTGTGTGGAGGAGGCTGGGAGGGGTTTCACGCTTACTCTGGGTTCACAAAACAAAGTTCAGTTGTGTGGGTAGAAGTGCAGGAGAGACATAAATGCTGGCTTCAGAGCTCCACTCTGTCACAATTATGCACCAAGCTCTCCACTGGCAGGTGCCATAGGTTCTGCGCAATGCCCCATGGTGCGCACTATAGTCCAGTCAGTGAGTCCAAGAACTTTGTCAGCAGAAAGTTGAGAATTGAGCAGCCGCTACACACTCACAGCCACCGTACTCACCTCATTTGACGTTTCAGCCATGATACTAAGATCGCTTCAGTCAATACAGTGCCTCTTTCACCCCATGCAGTTCACAGGCCACTACAGCCTATAAAGTACAGTCTATACCATTCTGCTGCTCATTCTCTGATTAAAACACTATCACACAAATGGGGATAGTTTGTTGCAATCTATACATCATTGTTATACTTATTTTGCTTTTTGCTGCTCCCTCCTCTCCATCTTCTGCCTACCACCTCTCCCTCCTCTCGCCAGAGGCATTGCGGTAACTGGAGACCCGAGCAGGCCGCAAATTTTAAAGCATCCCAAAGAAGCAGCTGATCCCCTCGTTGTTTCACCCCCAGCAGAGACGACATGAGCCGGTCAGTCCGTGTGTCCAGTCACGAGGAGCAACATCCGAACATGCGCGCTCCACCTCCTCCACGACCTTATATTAGGTCCTCATCCTGTCACGGAAAAGAAAAGACCGTGTGGAGATCAGAGCCCCAAGATCACATCGGTTCGTTCGGGAAGCGAGACTAATTACCTCGACATGAACAGGAAATAAATATCCTCCATCGATTTTCAAACTGCACCAAAAATAGCAGCCAGGCTGGAATTAATCTTTCCTCACAGGTTTCGACTTTGACAACTCCACCTCGGGGGTTTTGTGGTGGTCCACACACGCACCTAGACCTCCCCTTCCTCCTCCTCCTCCTCCTTAGCCGCCTCTTTCCTCCCTGCAGTCACGCGGGCATCCCGTTCAGTCCGTGTGTTAAGTGTGTGTGTATGTATCCCGGACGTTTACCTCGCTGCCTCCCACCAGGCGTCACTTGTATATAACAACATAGCGTATATACCCTACCTATGTCCGGGATTACATGTTTAAATCCATCCAAGTTTATTTATAATTCTTCTTTTGATTTGCCCCTCCCTCTGCTGCCCTCGCGTCCTGTCCTCTGTTCCTCGGTAGAGCTCTGGCACTGGGGGAGAGGAGTGTATCGTGTTTGCAAACCAAAACCTGCCCTGCGTGATGACAAGGCACGCAGCAGAACGTGCGGGCAACTTAAAGATGCGGCAGAGCGCGCGCACACACCGTCGTGGTGCTGATGCTGGGAAGGAGGGGCGGTTGCCTAGCGACAGGCTCCAGCTCCTGCAGCTGCAACAAGGAGGGGGGGAAAAAACTATCACCATACTGGCCGCTGTACTGGGAGGATAGTAGTTGAAAAGAAGGCAACACGGGGTCCCAGTAGTGAGAATGAGTGTCCCATGGGTGCCTGGCCTATTAACCAGCGCTGTGTCTGTGAATAGACATATTTCCTGTCAGTGTCCTTGAAACACAAACCCACCTTCTACTCTTTAACTGTAAGCTGCCTGATTTGAACTGAATGTAGGCTAAGTAAAAAAAAAAAAGATTATTTAAATTGTAAACAGAAATGAACCTGACTGGTTAAACAGCCACAAAATAATGAGTACATTTCTAAAACAGATCACAGCACTGACTGAAACGTTGTAGGCTGAAATCATTATTACACCTACTATCCTCACAATACAAAATGTACATCTTCCTGTAAATAAATTGTATTACTAATTTTACGTAGTTTCTTTTTCACCTTTTTAATTATATACTTATCATTATTATTATAGTTTTTTTTCCTCCCCCTCCTCCTCGCACATACCTGCACATTCCTCTGGTCACACTTGCGCATATCTGAATACACAACACACTTTCATACATGCACACAAACACATATGAAATGTATATGTAGTTCTTCCACTGACAAAAACTAAAAATCTGTACCAAATTCAAATCATAACCTTTGTTTGTTACGTCTTGCTGTTTTGTGTTATTGTCTGTATATTTTGTTACACCTAAATATGTGTAATGTGTCACCTTTTTGTACTATGTCACATTGCACTAATAAAAACATTTATAAAATTGACTTGACTTCTCACAGTAAAACATTTACAAAATTCATGAACAAGCTACATAGTCCAGACAATCCAAGCTGCATACTCTGATTATGCATATATTACTGTGCCAACATACAGTCTCAAACTACAACAACACTCATCATTTTTTATTCAGCAAGCGGCAGGTCTGTAAACTACATACAGAGTCTTGTGGCAGGTCTAAAAAGACAAAGAATGTGAACAAAATGCATAAAAGCAGATGCAGGAAATACAGTACGTCAGGACCAGATGAGCACCTATAATCAGTGACATTTTGAATGATCTGAAATTAGCCGAACAAGGGAGACTGTCATGTCAGATGTAGCTAATGTGTGGTAGTGTTCAATAAGAAATTGACCAGGCACTTGAGATAAAAGGCAAGACCGACTAAATCAATTCAAAACGAGGAGCATGTACTGCTGCTTCCCTCACATCCTGTCCATTCACTTGCATTATCCGTCATTCTTTCATCTCTCCACTCATCTTCTCATATTGCACTTATCTCTGTTCCCATCTCCCACATACTCAAACCATTAATTTGTTAAAACAAAGCTTGTTTAACACCCGTGTTTGTTTCAGATCCAGCTCCATACAACTGATACTTGTCATAGAATGTAACCTGAAAGTGTTCATGCTTCAGACTCAGGGTCTTTAATATTCAGTGGCATCTGTTACTGTAGATTCTGTTGAATGCTGTTATAATACTGTACACTACATTTAATCAATTCTCAAAGGATAAGCACAACATAAACATGATGAAATGTAACTATGTAATGTTATACAAATCACTGAACTTCAAACAGTGAACTGACAAAAGTGGAAGTGCATTGGTAACCAAGGAAGTTTCATGACTTATTAATTAATCAATTTACCAATTCTGTCCAGTATTTAAACCATCTAACAGAATCTATGAGATGCCAGTGGTCCCTAACATTTGGGTCAAAGACTACAACCAGGAGCCTACTGTGTGTGAATCAAAACACTTTCCATCAAACTCCTCTTCTGCCACTGAGCCCCTAAAGGCTACTACTGTATGTGCTCACACATAAGAAATGAATGAAATGGTTCCACTAAGCTGAGGTGTTTTTTACATAGCTACCCAGTCCAAAAAAATTTTAAACCACAAAAAAAGTTATTTTAAGACATTAAGCAGTGCTGTTGTAGGGGTGATAATGTGGTGATAAGCCAGAGAAATACAGGGTGGAAATACAAATGTATAGCTTAACTAACTACACATGGTGGGAACTGCTTGGTGAAATGCTGTGTCACTTATCTGTTTAGAGTAATCTTTGCAACATTTTCATGACAATAACACCATCAGAGATGTGGCAGAAGATATGTTCAATGTGAAATACAGGCACATACCTCAATAAAATTTCAGCTCAAAGGAGGAATCCATAAATGATTTTTCTGGCTTTTGGGCAGCACAAATTCCAAAGACTTGTGTTGGGAATACTGGTAGTCTAGGTATACAAACATACTTTTGGCCCCTGTATGTATTTGATATTTGAGCCCACCAGATGGAGACAGAAAACCTGCTGAAGTGTGTTTCTCCCCAGTAATACTGATGTGTTCTTAAATGTGTATGGCGCTTTCCTGTGTCTGCTGGCCAGCATCCTATCTAGAGAAGAACACATTTGGAGGATTTTTTCTCTGTACTGCTCGTGATTTTGACCTCTCGACCTGTGGGGCCCTGTCACACAAGAGAACACAGACAAAGAAAGGAAATTACAGACATATCTAGTATAACATAAAGTAACAAGTCTCAGAGAGGAAATGCTTCTGTTTGGTATCATCTGGTATCATCTGGTATGTCAAGTCTGTTCTGACTTACTGGTTTCTTGCTGGTTTTCTGTAGTATGTCGCTTGCCAAAGACAGAAAAGACTAAAGGAAACATAGAAAGATAAAAAGAGAGAGAGAAAATCAAAGTTAAGGCATTTGTAGAATATTAACACATAACCAGAGAAACACGCTCATGAGCTAAAGTTTAATGAGGTATGAAGACAGTGTCTTTGTAAGTCAGCGGTTACGTTCTGGCTCACCTCTTCCACATTAATGCTGGACTTTGCACTGGTCTCAAAGAATCTGATGCCATGATCTTTTGCCAACTGTAAACAACAGATGATTACAGTAGGTCAGGATATTGGTAATCACCACTTCCTGCTTCTTATCTAAAGTAAATGCGAAGCGGGTACATCAGAAATGTGCGCGACACACTCAGTGCCTTCCTCAAACAACCACTCCCTCTAGAAAAAAGTCAACAAGTCTTCATTTCGCTTTCTTTTTCTCACAATGAAACCTCTGACTATTAATGCATGATGGTGCAGATAATCTCCCATCCGTCTGGCCACTATTCTCTGAATGACACAACTTTAACACTACTGTTACTGCATAAATTACCCTTTTATAAAATGAAAATAATACAATACACATGCAGTATATATAATTAACTTTATGTTAGGGTCGTCTCACCTTTTCTCCTGTCTCCTTGGAAACTTTCCGCTTCGCTTCAATGTCGCACTTATTACCTAGTAACATTCGACTGACCCCGGCTGATGCATTCTGGGAAAGAGGCAATTAATTGATTAGGGCGAAAGCTGGGTTCTTCTCTACAAGAATGTTTGCTTAGCGGAAGGTACATTTAAGAAGAGGTCAAAGTGGAAGGAAAGCAGACATCTTTACATCAAGTCTGAAGTGAAGATGCAGAATAAGCTGCACTTGAGAGACAAAACAGCAGCTGCTCTGCAGGAAATCTGTCTCTATATTTAAGAGCAAGATATCCTCACAGAAATTATTCGATAAAATGATTAATTAAATAAAAATTGGGCAAGAGGGTTCTGACATTGGGTCTGTATTTATAGCACTTCTAGGTTGTTGAGCTTCATTTAACAAATATCTAGGACAGATATCATTTGCATATTTTGTTTCAGTTTTGATGAGACTGTAGGTATTTGGCTATGCAGAGAGGATTCTCTGTATGAATGCATTCAAATTCTCTTTATATTACGTCCTTGCATTCCCACCAAATAAAATGGAAAACCCTTTCAGTTAAAGGGTTACTTCAGGTATTAGTCAGTCCTATTTACAGTTGCATACAATCGAAAGAATCACACACACTGATGATCACTTGTACTCATTCTATTTATCATGTTTCAGCTCTTAAACCTTGATCAGGAAACGTTTATTTGACCTGATCAAAACATCACTGATAAAGTGATAATGGGCGTCCTGGTAGAACAGTGATTAACTCCCATACCATATTACTGTAATCGCAACATCCTCGGTTCAATTCCAGGTGGGAACCTTTGCTGCATGTCATTCCCTTTGTCTCTTTCTCTCCTTGTTTCGTGTCACTATTAAAGCCGATTCCATAAAAATACTTTGGATAAATAAAAAGAGAGAGTATAATTGACAGACAGTGTGAGGGATTCTTTGGTTCCTTCTCAGTCAAGAAATATTCTTGCCTGAAACTGAACAAAAAATACTTTTAAAAACTAGACAACAGTGTGTCTCTCTAGAAACAATGTCCCAGTTCCTTATTATAATACACAAACCTTAATGTGGACAGTTTTCATTGGGGCTATTTCCTCTAGCGCTGATGCGATTAGTTGATTAATTGATCAGCCGACTGATAGAATGTTAATCTGCAACTACTTTGATAAGCAATTCATCATTTCAATCATTTTTCAAGCAAAATTGTGACTATTTGCTGCTTTTCTATGTTTTATATCACTGTGAACTAAATATATTTGGGTTTTGGACTGCTAATCAAACAAATCAGGACATTTAAAGACTTCACCTTGGGCTCTGGGACTTTACATTTTAAAAACAAAGCGATTAATAAATTAATCGAGAAAATAATCGGCAGATGAATCGATAATGAAAACAATGGTTAGTTGCAGTCTTGATTTGTCCAGTAGAAAGAAGTTCCAGTGACAACGAGGAGTAAGAGAAATATGCTTTTTGTGTAATTTTGGGTCAACTGACCATTTAAAGTCACCTCTTGTGCAATGCCCCTGCTTTGTTGCTGCAGTGAGTAACGGCCCATTCTCATGACTAACACGAATCCAACTGACTAAGCGCTATTTTCTTTGTCACGGCTGAGTGGAAACAGTCTCACTCACTTCTTTGATGCTCTTCATCCAGTTCTGAATGTTTTCGAAGGACTTCTCGTCGGTGATGTCGTACACCAGGATGATGCCCTGACACAGAGCGAAGGGAGAGACAAAGAGAGAGGATGTAAGGAGTCAGGTACAGAGCGAGCACAAAGGGGCCAGTGATGTCAGCCTGATTATCCAGTCTGCTTGTTCTGCAGGCGTCCTGTACTCACCATGGCTCCTCTGTAGTAGGCTGTCGTAATGGTCTTGAACCTCTCCTGCCCTGCTGTGTCCCTGCACAAAGCACACACATACAAAGTAAGAAAATGTGCACTGATGCATGCATATCTTGCAAGAACTTTAAAATACAACTATAGTCAAAAGAAAGTTGCAGCAGAAGGCAGGGCGATGCATTTAATGTGCATTTTACACTGCTATAGCAAGCTGAGTTGATGATGCTCTAACAACACCCTTAAATTACATGAAGGGACTCTCTGTGCCAGCCATGTTTGATGGATACTGTCTTAAAGTCCTGATTTGGAGAACAAGAGGGAGGTTCCTCTTTCCTGAGCAGGCGGATAACAGAAGAACATAACTCAACATACTACTCAGTGTTATCTGCTTCAAAAAAAGAAATCACAAAACAAAGCATTATCAGACAAGCAACCAACTGTCATCTTTTACCAGACTTGCAGTTTCACTTTCTTTCCATCCACTTCAATGGTTTTTACTTTAAAGTCGATGCCTGCCAGACAACAAGAGGACAGGGAAGAGCAGAGAATGAGTTAAATACCTCAGATATGGACTAAAAACACACCCACCCACAATGCAGAATATATAGGTCACGCTCACACTGGTGGAGAGTGATTCATGGCCATTCCCACTGTGATTTTGACCCCTCAGTGCACTCCCATCCACACACAGACATAAAGGAAACACTGCAGGACACACTGAGTTTTGTTTTTTTTCCCTGCTGGATGGACAAGCTGACAGGCAGATAGACAGCGAGGAGGCAGAGGAGGGGCTTGTCCTGTGAAGAAAAAAAAAAACTGTGCATGCCAGAAAGCCAACCATTCTTCTGGGAACGGAGAGATGGTAAAAGAGATAGGAATGAGGGTGGGTGGACCTTCTGAGAGCCAAGTGAGAGGAATGAGATCTGAGGGAGAGACTGGGGGGAGAGGGTCAGGGAAGAGACACATTCAATAGAAGAAGAAGAAAAAAAAAAGATAAGAGACAGAATGAAAAAAAAAAAAGAAAGAAAAAGAAACGAGAGAGCGAGGACTAGTTCAGGCATGAAAACAATCTGAGAAACCAGTTTGTACAGTGTTAGGCATCAAATAGAGGAAGAATAAAACGTCAGCATTTGTATAGCTCATGTCCCAAGTTTCAGAGAGGCCAATCATAAGCTGGTGCAGAAATGTCGTAGCTTACAAGGCAAACATTTCACTCTAACAACGTACCGATGGTGGAAATGTATGTGGAGTTGAAATTGTCCTCAGCTAAGCGAATGATCAGACATGTTTTGCCCACTCCGCTGTCCCCGATGAGCAACAATTTGAAAAGAAAATCATACTTTTTCGCCATGGTTGGAGCTGTTCTTCAAAGTTAAAAGGGGAAAAGTTGGGATTGTCCCTACTTTTCATCGACTTCGGTCTTCAGATCTTGATTGTGATTGTGGTTAAAATGAAGCAGGCGTTTGTTTCTTTTTGGTCCATGAAACGAGTGGATCCTCTTTTGCTTTTTCTTTCTCCTCTCAAACTTGTCACCCGTAAATTCCGATCCCCCTCAGTGACTCCGTGCTCTGTTTGGACTGCTAAAGAAATACACTCCATCCAAAGTTGGCAAAGCCGCCACCAAATCTATTCAAGCTCCATTTTGCTTTCTTCAAAGAGTCAATATCGCTCCGTTTACAAACGCACCGGGGTGGCTACGTGTTTTTTCTGCCTCCAGAAAAAGAAAAAAAAACTTGCCGTCGGCCCAGATCCCAGATCCGCTGAAAGGCTACGTAGTGTGGGAGTGCTTCATGGGAGTAACGGCTCAGACCTGCAGGCACCCAGCGTGAACGCAAGATGGCGCCGTTTGATCAGAAAACGAATAACTGTCATTTACGCCTGCGAGGCCTTGAACGAGAGCACCTGGCTGCAGACATCAACCGCAATCAAAACACAGGAAGTCACGGCCGGAAGTGGCAGCTTTTTTTCTCTCTCTTTATTTTTGCTTTATGAAAAACTTTATGACCATTTTTTTTTTCACAATTTAAAAAAAAAAAGAAAAAAAGTTACTAACAACAACTGAAGCCAGGGCGATTTTTAAAATATCTTTCCTATCATCTTTGGTTCATTTTAAATCTTTATTTTAAACATAAAAGTATTTTATTTATTTATTTTAAAGCCATTTAAAAGTCTGAATCTTGATTTTGTACCCACCTAACTGCAACAGATGTAACTTAATGTTAGTGTGTAAGACATCAAATTGCATTTGCATGTTACGAGTTACATTAATATACAAATTTGTTTAATTTATAATGTTTCGATAACCATACAAGAGCATGCACCACGTGACTTAAACAATTTGCAATGACTACTCAGTTTTACTGATAAGCTTAAATCCACAACCTACAGTAAAAATATTGTTTACCCAACTAAAGCTCAACATACACTGCATGGGTTAAAGTATGTGGACACCTCATTTGATAGTTGAACTCCCAAAGCCATGGGCCTTACCAAAAGTACACAAAATATGTGGAGGAGAGTTTACTGACTTCTGGCAATATGGTGTAATCATACCATAATCAAACACGTTTGCAAACACTCTAGCTGACCCTCCTAGTCAGTAGACCAAATGACATTATGTCTTAATAATCAAAATTATTAGCTACATCAAAATTCCCCTTAAGATACACAACAAGGTAAAGCTTATCCAAGCTGATCTGCGTAACATATTTCACTGGCTAGTTTTACAAGTATCAGTCTCTGTCTCTGAGGAGTGAAAAAAGACATCACTCAAGGCCTCATTTAATTTGAACAAATCTTTTTTCTTTTATTCCTTAAACTGCCCGACTCCCATCAGCGTGGCTTTTTCAGCTTCAAACTGGCTGAAGCCCTCGCAGGTCTCTGACTGTCACCTGGAAAATACAAAGCATTACTTAGCACAGGGCCACATACTTTGTATAATTACTTTTACATGGATTATTAGGTCACACTGATATCACCTGAAATCAATATCATAATTAATGACGACATTTACCTTAGTGATGATTAATGGAACAATATCTTGCACAAAACTCCCCATCCTCACAGTGGAGATCTTACTTATTCTTAGCACTCAACAATAAACAGAAAACTAGCTAAGAACTCAAATTCATTATGCACAACTCTAAAGTTATACAGTAATTAGCTGTAGCTAACAAATAGCTGCTAAGGTGGTGGTGATACTTGTTCTTCTTCATCCTCTTAT
This sequence comes from Macquaria australasica, assembly GCA_005408345.1. Taxonomy (NCBI): domain Eukaryota; kingdom Metazoa; phylum Chordata; class Actinopteri; order Centrarchiformes; family Percichthyidae; genus Macquaria; species Macquaria australasica. The sequence goes on along the minus strand of SEMN01000609.1, from coordinate 266,695 downwards.
GGTTAGTTCAAAGAGGTATGGATGGAGAGGATCCTAAGTTAGGACTCCTAACTGCATTGTATTTATAATGATGACATTTGATAAAAAAACAAAACAAACAAAAACCAAACATTTACGTGTTTATTGTTGGAACACCTATGTCTGGACAAGTAACTGACTATTGTACAGTTACACGAAAATAATCAAACGCTACCATTTATTTGTGTTGTTTTCTAAAAGCTGAATTCTTTGTAGGCCTAACACATTTAACTTGTATTTAGTGTCCACGAATATGTTTAATCTTCATTAATTATTTTTTTTATCTTAACAGGTAGTTGAACGTAAACAGCCACAATAACCCCTAGAAAACAAGGGTTATTTAAAAAAAAATAAATAAAAAAAAGAAGAAATCTTCGGTCGTGTTTTTCCGCGGGTTTCCGGTGAGTCGCCAGAGAGATCTTCCGGTGAGCGTCCAGACATGCCTGTAAGTAACATCACGGTTTTTATAGTTGGCATCAGTCGTTAATAGGTGTTTTGACGGGGGTAATTCAACACGTTATGAAGTAGTGTTTTGTTTCGGTTGGAGTCAGTGTTTTTATGTGGCTGTAACGTAAATGTAAAGACGTGAAAACGGACACAATATGGCGAAACACGTGTAGAACAAAGCAGCTCACGCGGCTCCCTTCCTGGCCCCCAGAAACATGTTGGTTTTTTTGGAGGGTAAAAACTCAGCTTTCTAAGATCTCTTGGCTTGTGATTGCTCTAAAACTATTTTGTCCATATCTTCTTAGCACTTCAACGTTCCTTATATAACATTTCCTCTCATTTGAAAGCTGTAAAGAGATCTCGACCTTTGCTTCCCGTAATCACGTTGTAAAGTTGGCAACTGCGTCCACAACTGAAATGTATCCGTGTATTACATTAAGACTTGGAATCAATGTAGACTTAATAGGAATCTGCTAACCGGTTGTCTGTGATTTCCTTTCAGCTTGCAAAGGATCTGTTGCACCCGAGCCCTGAGGAGGAGAAGAGGAGACACAAGAAAAAACGTCTTGTACAGTGTCCCAATTCCTATTTTATGGATGTCAAATGTCCAGGTCAGTTTGTTTGTGTGGTAACCTGGCCATACTCTCATTTTATATATATGTGTGTGTGTGTATGTATGTATGTATGTATGTGTATATATATATATATATATATATATATAGAGAGAGAGAGAGGGAGAAAAATATGTATAAAGTACTGTACCCTTGAGACTTTTATGCCAATGTATTCATGTAAAAGATAATACAGAAAATTTGGGCACAATGGTGAAGTATTTACAACCCATCATACTTTGTTTTTATATTTGAGTATATTTTACAACAATCTAAACTTAAATGTTTAAATTTAAGATTAAAGCGCAAATGCAGGACTTTTACCACCATTGATTATAATTCAGTCATTATTTATGTAACGGATTGAAGTACTTCTCCCACATCTACACTAGACCTCTATCAAAAATATTTGCCTTTATGTGTTGCCCTTTCATTGTTCCCTTAGTGATTGGGGTGTCAAATAAGGCATACAGTGACACTTGTGACTGTCTGTTAAATGAGTTTCAAGTGACTCCTTTACACAAACGGCTGCACGGACACATCAATAATCAAGAGTACATTTGATATACGCAATGTTGATAATGTTGGCCGCTGCCTGTTATTCTCAGTGTAACAGTTTCATGGCTGTCACATCCAATGATTGTTATGCATGTGTGTGCTGTTTGCAGGTTGCTACAAGATCACCACAGTGTTCAGTCACGCTCAGACTGTAGTGCTGTGTGTCGGCTGTTCCACAGTCCTCTGCCAGCCTACAGGAGGGAAAGCTCGCCTTACAGAAGGTACAGGAAAACCAGCATGCATAGAGAACAAACTGTACCTGTTCATAAAGCTCTACACAGTCACGCAAAAACCTTTTAAAAATGCATATAGATACATAGTGTAGATGTGTCACTTACAGCATGGAATTTTCTTTTGTCTAATTGTGTAAGTGGTATACATGTTCTAGTAATAGATCATTTAATAATTATAATTGTGGGGTTCTGTAAAACTCTAATTGAATACTACATGACAAAAGAACCACATGCCCCTGTACAATACAGTTCTGCACAGGCTAAAAACTGAGACCTGAACCCAGCCTGTACCCAACCTGGCTAAACCTGAATGGTACTGCAAAATTTGAGACCCAAAACTATATATGCTCTATTTCATCCATCTCGACAGTTAGCTTGCCAGCTAATGCATCATATCTACTTGCAACACATGACCGGGCAAAGTGAGCAACTGCCCTGGGGCACCAAAAGCCCCAGGTAATTTAATTGATTGCAAATGTTTACATTTACAGCATGAAGTTACTACATCAACACTTGCATCAGTATCTAATCTTGTAGCCCTGTATTGTAGAGCGACCCTTTATCAAAATGTTGTTTTAACACCTTAATTATTGTAGAATTATATTGTACACGCATGGTGTATATTCCTAAATAAAGTTGCGTTTAATCAAATTACCACAAACTGACACACAGAAAACCTGGTAGTCTATAAGTATAGAAGTTTAGTGGTTGTTTTCTGGATGCAGCACTTTTTGCAAACAGAACTGTATTAATAAAATTATATTTGGGAATAACTGAACCTAAACCTGGCCCGAGACAAAAACTTCACGCAACAAAATGTCCCAAAACCCAGTATTTTGTTGGGGCCTGATGGGTAAGGGTGATGTAGCAGGACTTTGCTGTACATGTCTGACATCTAGATATTTGCCTTTGTGTTGCCCTCTCATTGTATTCTTCATGAACAGGGTGTCAACTAAGGCATACAGTGACTCTTGTGGTTGTGACAGAAATTCATCATCATTGATCCATTTCTACACAGTCAACTGCAAGCACAAATGCTTTTTCATTCAGACATTTGTTTAGACTTCTTTCAGCAAGTACAACAGGAAGTAGTTTCAGAGGAGCTAATCTGTTATTTCTGCTAAAGAATCAGATAAAAGATGGATCAGAATTGCTTCCAGGCAGAGTACATTGAAAAGATGATGCACTGTATACAGTATGTTAGTGAATTGCTTGAGCTCAAGGTCGGTTTTTACTGACGCTCTCACCGTCCCACCCATTGTCCTGTGCTCTGCTGCTGTGGTAACCAAGGGCTTCTCAATGCACTCTGCTTTGAGTTACTATGGGTTACCTTGGCACTAAAACCACACTTGTTTGGAGGTGATTGTCTTTGAAAAGGCAGATAGAAACATGAGTTTTAGTGTTCTCTTATCTGTTATGTCAGTGAGTCAGTTTATACACCATCCCTGTTGTATTGACCGGCTTTGTGCCGTTAATCGCCACTAAAGATCGCTGAAGCAAGGCGTGTACCTTAACTTCTTTCTGTAAATGTGAGAAGAACATTTATTGGGTACACCTAGCTAAAATTGATGCACTCTAATACAGCAGCCATGCAACTAATCCTACCTTTGTGAAGGTTACAATATTCAGTTTGTTGTTGAAACTTTTTTTTTTAAAGAATTGAGCATGAAAGTTAATTCTCTCAAATAGTTTTTTCCCCAGTGCTTTCAGTTGCAGCTCACGGTCTTTGAATCAACTTTATGGCATTTTGAAGTCTGTCCATGTAGTTTAAGGTGCTGTTAAAATGTATTTAGAGCTTCAACAATTAGTAATCGATGTATCGCCAACAATTATTCGTTTTGAGTAATAAAAAAAAAAAAGAAAAGAAATATGTATCTGGTTACAGCTTCTCAAATAGTTGAGTGATTATCTTTGGGTTTTGGACTGATGGTTGCACAAAACAAACCACCTGAAGATGTCAACTTAGGCTTTAGGAAATTGTGATGGACATTTTTACTATTGTCTGACACTTTATAGGCAACATAATTAATTGATTCATATACTTGACAGATTAATCGGTAATGAAAATAATTGTTAGTTGCAGCCCCAATTGTATTGTTAGTTATTGTTGTTGAGCGGTATTTCTAATATTTAGTCCATACTCATTGATAAAAACAAGGGGATAAAGTAAAGTTACAATACAATCATCACCTCAAACAGTCAACACAAACTAAATATAACATTGTCTTTCTCCATCTTTCCTCAGGATGCTCATTTAGGAGGAAACAGCACTAGTGTGACCAAACGTGGTTGAGGAGAAGCTTGATGGACATCAAGTAACACTGCCATGGAGCTGCAGCAGCAATGAGAAAATGGAGTACATGGGAATACAAATCATGTAATATAAATCTATCTACAGAATATGCACAGAGAAAGGCTTGGTGGTGTTGAGACCCCACCAACATCACATATCCATTAATTCTTCTCGCTTAATAAACTTAGGTTGTTTTTTGATAGAAACAAAATCTTGTATGTCATCCAGTTTGTTCTTTTTGTCTCTTGAAGGTACATGGATGACATTTGTCTGGTAAAAGACACTTGTCAGCTCAGGACCCCTTAAAAATGTGCTGGTAAAGATCAGGGCATTTGAGGACTGGCATTTGGCATCCTCCAAGTGTACAGATGTGTGTCCTCGATTGTTTTTTGTGTCGAGTGATTTGCATTTGTTTGCCTTACACCCTTAATAATTACGCACAAACATTTACAGGAAGGTGAGGATATAAGACGAGCCTTGAAGATATTGTCCAACAGTTCAGCACTATAGATTTATGCAAATTTCTTTAGAAAACAATAGACTAGTTCTAGGAAAGGAGACACAGGCTAATATTGCAAATTACATCCAACAAACTGTCCTTTTACTACAGAGTTTTATACTATGTAAAAGCTGTACTCTGCATAGTTGAATGTTGACTGATGTGTGTAAGAGCTGGTAATAAATACATATATAGATCTGCCAAGTTAATGCCACAGTAAAGTCAACATTTTATGTAAGGTAGACAATGATGTCATCAGTGCCTGCTCCACAGCCAGTGGTGTTGGTGCAAGGCCCGCTCTCAGTCTGATCGAGGCTTGATTCAGGGGAAGGTCTCGCTGGCTCTGCTTCTGTTTCCTGATGCTTGCAAAACACAAACACAGCACACAGTGATGTGACACTAAATGACATCACACCGAACATTGTGGTCGTGAATTTACATGTGCTTGCAAGCTTCCTTTGAAAATGATAATGTGGGATGAATTCTTGTGAAGTTGCAAATAAAAATCACACTGGCTTGGGGCGAGTGAGACAACGCTAGAGATAAATCGGATAAAATCATTTGTGTCCTACAGTTGACTCACAGCTTGAATTTAGGCTTGTGGGCATGTAGGCCATTTGTACAGTCTCTATGTGACAGCATTGAGTTGTACACTGAATAAAGAAAATGAGGAGAGGGAGTGAATGATAACTTTCTTGTTGCTATGGTGACATTTTTCTTGTGTCTTGCTTGTATATTGGAGACGGCTTACAAATAAAATGATGGTAAATGGGAATATGATTCTGATGTGCCTCCTGGTTACTGAATGACTAATACAGGATAAACGTGATATTCTACATTCATTTATTTTTTATACTACAGTCTACCACAGCCATTTTACCCGTACTTCTCCCTTATACTTTCAACTGAAAGTGTTCTAATGGATTAATGGTTACATATATTTATATAGACACCTCTTGCTGTATGATCATGTTTTTACAGAAGGGTATCTGCAGGCTTTGAAAAGTCTTAAAAATAATTGAATTTAGTCCTAAAAAAAAAAAAAGGCCATAGAAATTACAAAAAAACCTCAAAGTCAAATATTTTCTCTTGCTTGCTGTAGATGGTAAAGTTAGTTATAAAATGTTTGTGGTCTGTTGGGAGACAAACTAAAAGTGGGATTGTTGTGACAGTGGATTGTGGAGTTTCAGTCAGCACCGTCACTACTGCTAGCTACAGTAGCTAGAAAGCTCACTGTCTCATAATGGGCAAATTTTAATTTTTTTTTAATCAAAAACAAAATGGATTAATCACTTTTAACTGGATTACCCATCCATCCATTTTTTGCCGCTTTAATTTAATCAATTATATCATTAATAATTATTGTATACTGCTGGGAAGTACTGAAAAAAAAAAGATATAATAATGAATAATTCTAGCCCACATTATCCCTACTGGTTTTCAATCATACTTTAGCAGGTATGACCATGAAACAGGTAATAAATTGCATTGTATGTGGTCTGAACCCTGTCCAGTGGGGTAGTGACAGGCAATGTTACTGAATAGCTCAGACAGCCCAGCCTCCAAGCTACGGCTGTGGGAATAAACCCAACAAAAATATGGTTGTCACTGCATGGTCATGTCCAAACATGAATTTTCAAACCAAATATCCAGAAACGTTTTAAGCATGAACTGAAATCTGTGCACTACGTGCAAGTGTTGTTTGGTAACAATTCCTTTGGACTGTTCAAATGTAACACCCAATATTGATAGATTACTTAGAACCGATTTGTTTAATGTAAATACTCATCTTAAATTCATTCATTGGGGGGTTTCCTAAAAGCCAAGTGGTTCAGATGTATACCATATAACTGCAATGCAACTGGTTCAATTCCAGCAGGGACACTTTTCTTTAAAACACTAACTTTTAATTAATGGAATTAATTAAAGTCAAAGCTGTAGATGCACAGATTTCATACTAAGTCATTGAATTTGCTTTTAGGTACTCAGACTATAAATACACTCTAAGCTCATTAAAGAGTGGCTGTGTGATAAACTGTGTGTGTGTGTGACCTTCTCTGTGTATGAGTGTGTGTGACACCTTAAGGGATAAGCGCGTGTCCTTGGTACCCATCACAGTAAACAACTCCAGGCTGAGGACCAGTTAGGGACAGGGTCGACGCGAAGCAGTGGAACGCCGGCAGGTAGGGCAGCGTCTCTGGGACACCTGAGAGCAGCTGTGACAGAGAGGGGGCTGACCCCGCAAAGACACTCAGAGATAAAATGAGAGGGTCAGTGGAGAGAAGCTGGAAAACAGACCCCTCCTGGGAGAGGACAGACGCTCGACATCTGTACACACCTGCAGGGAATGAAAGATAGAGGAAGGAGTACACTTTGTTAGTACAGTGAAACCCTACCGAGCCGAGGATTATAAAGGGCTGTGTGTTAAGTTTGTTACTGGTGTTGTGGTCATAGTGTGGTGACGCTTTCAGCACTGAATGTAAAATGTTAAGCTGTAGGTAGGGGGTGGTAAAGTTCAACATCTCAGGGTGCAGCCTGGCTCTCTGTAGCTTTCTTCTCTGATGAGGCACATGAAGCCGATAGACACATTAAGAGCAACAGGAAGACAAAAAATGCATATGGGTGAGATTGCTGGTTGATGTTGGTTTATGCTGGTCCTCACATGCTTTAGTTTAACGTGTGGAAAAAATGTGATGTGCGTGTTTGCACAAAAACAGAAGCAGAAATTCCCTGGGAATGGAGTCGTGTAAGGCTGTCAAGGAGTCATGAGGTGTCCAGAAGTGAAAGGACAGGGATAATGGAGGGTTCCACTTTAACCTGGAGATACAGTCCTATAGATACACAATCAACCCAAGGCACAAACTATCTATCCATCTGTGCATTTATCCATACATCGCCCCACTTCTCTCAGGACTTGCTGTTCTTCATCTAGCCTGTAGTAGACCATCGCTGTCCCAATATGCTTTAGGGCTGCCCTGAAACACCTGATTAAACCCGTCTGATCTGAGCGTCAATTTGGTTTGCTGTATGCTCTCCTGTTTGTGTGGCATAGTGCATTTCCCTGTCTGAATGGATACAGAAAGGCAGAGATAGGAGGAAGGAGGTGTAGGGGAGTGTAGTCACAGAGGGAGGTGTCAGTGGGATCCACTGGCACTGCTAAAACTCTTTGGAAAACACAAAAATGGCTGTCAAAATCTGAAATCATCTGTGCCAGGTCATCTATGAGTGGGAGGCAAAGAAGAGGATGGGACGGGAGGATCGATAGCGAAGGGCAGAAAAATCATTCTGACACATGGCCAGATGAATTTTTACGGTATTGATCTGAGCTGTTTGCATTCTCATCCCATCTTTAAATCAGGCAAAACGAAAGTCGTAGAATGAAAAAGTGATTTGAAAGAGGATTGGGGAGAAAGACAGGGGAAAAAAAGAACCAGAAACTGTGAAGAGATTACATGAGTGTACAGGAAAGGGTGTGGAGGAGAGGAAGTGTGTGTCTGTTGTACAAGGTTGTCACAGAAGAGCACCCTATGACAAAGGGAAGACAGGCTGACCTGGCCCTCCCACGCTGTACAGGGATGAAACCCTAAAGAGAAACACAAAGAAAACTGGAGTTCCACACACACACCATTTTGTTTGTTTGCATTTTCTCCTCATTAGCATCCAGTGCACAATTAACTGACCTGAACACTGATAAGAAGAGTCTGGCTGACCCCACATGTCTCCATGGCAAAGCAGAGCCAGTGTCTGGGACACTTGTCAGAACCCCCTGGGAGTCCACAGCGACAAGCCGAGTACTGTCACACACTGACACAGAGAGCGGTGCACAGGGCAGATGGCATCTCTGGTACACAAGACAACAACACACAGTGGTTATGACAAACAGGCTCTTGATTTCTGGGTAAAATTTATTTTCCATTGCTAGAAATGATTGAATCCTTTAGGAAAACTTTTTATTTTTCGTTTAAAGCCCCTCCACGGCTACAGGAACACTTTGGCAGATGCTTATTGATATAAAACCTTAAACTCTGTATGAGTATTCTGATTCAAGGAGTTTTCCAACTCACTACTCTGTTGCCTATATGCCTTACACAAAGACGCATACCCACACACAAACACGTGCACACATCTATTGGTATTCAATTAGATTAAAAAAACTGAAAATTGGATTTTAAAAATTATTAATAAGAAAATGCAGGTGGTAATTGGATTGTAAAAACACCATTTGCAGCACACTCAGTTTAATTGCTTATTGTATTGCTCATGACTAATGACTCTGGCTGACCTTAAGCACAATCGGCAGGCCATTTACATCATCTCCCCATTCTCCCCACTCCTGATTATCCTGAACTGTCTTTGCTATATGACAGGATCTTATTTACTGTAAACAGCCGTAAACGGTGTCTTATTGCATCAGGAATCTTTCTGCTGCATGGAAACAAAGTATGAGTGAAAAGCAGTTTAAACTGACCTACTACAGTCACATTGTGCTACATAGAGAGACTGAAGGACAGTAAAAGAAACATATTTTTGTTGGATAGGTTTCACGTCTTCCATGTCTAGGTAAAAGGAGATAAATATGATGAAATATGAGTGTAAGTGTGTGTCCCTAGTGGGTTACATCAGGGTGGTTGTAAAGGTTTAGGCTGGATCTGCTTTGCAGCAAATATTTTAAACCATCTCACAGAGGCAGTCGGAGTAGTGGCCTTGGAGCTCTACAGTTGATAAATTAGTAAACATATACTTAAAGACACACGCAGACATCTGTGCCATGCACATGCACGCACATAGAAACAGACAGGAACACACACACACACTACACACAGCTCTCCAGGAGTGAGGGTCACCGTGATGGATGCTATCCCCAAATGGCCCTGAGTATTAAAAGCCTGGCAACCTGGTAAAAACAATCAGTCATGTCAGTTTGTCACAGCTTGAAATTAATCATTCCTGAGTCTGTGATAATTTCCTGCATTAATTATTCTGACCCTGTAGCTTAAATAGTCTGCGCACTGTGAGTGTCTCTGCCAGCACCATGTGTGAAAGAACATTTAGGGAGATGAAGAGGATTTTGAGGAGTCACCGAGAGGGAAGTGAGGTTGTCAAACTGCACCCCCTTCTGGTCAAACCCTGTTAACTGCAGCTCAACACCCTTGCTGTATGACACTGCAGAGAAAAGAGAGGAGAGAGCTAAAGAGGAGGGTGAGGATGGAGAGAGGAATAAAACATTTTTAGTGCGGCTCTTTTCGGTGGTAAAAATACAAAAGTACCAAAATATTTGTTCAGATCATCATCATGAGTTGGAGGGAGAAAAACAGGATGGCAGAGAGAAGATATAAACACAGGCTGTTCCAAACTACTGAGAGTGTTTGAGCACACTGCTTTGTGTTGGCTAATTGCAGCCTAGCTCCTAATGGAGGAGACAGATAATGTGTTGGGGCTGTTGTCAATAGTTTGCATGAGAGAGAGGCTCAGAAAATGTAAACATATAATCACTAGCCAGATGCCACTCGGTTGTTTTAGTTAGCCAAGTTGTTGCTGAGTGTGTTTACACACAGGAGGCAAATGGATTATTTCTCCTGTCAGAAAAGTTCTGCAGTCAGAAAAATGCATTTGATGAGTATACTCATACATATTTCAGCTGGTAGTTTACACAAAAAACAAGGAGATAAATTCTGTATTTGAGCAATAATTTATAATGGATGTCTTTCAAAGGTACACAAACACTCGCAAAAATGTGAAAATGATGAAATTGAAAGTATGTTATATAGAGCTGATACAAAAGTTCCAAGTTCCACTTAGCTCCATTCATCCATTTATTCTATTTGTCCATTGCCTGTACCCGTACATTCCTACTCAGGGTCATAGAGATCTAGGATCTATCCGTGCATGCATTTGGTGGAAGGCAGGGAGCACACAAACACACTCACAACAATAGGCAATTTACAGTCTTCTGTCCACCTGACCTACATTCCTCTGGAAAGTGAGAGAGCACCACAGCGGCACATAGAGACAGACACAAACATGTCTGGGAACATAAAACCGCCAGACACAAATACAGAAAAAAAACCCACCATTCTTATTTAACATAAATAACCTTATTTGTCATCAGGCACTAAACAGTCATGTTGTCAAATTGTGAAATGAGAGACATCATGCAATGACTAAATTTCATCCTAAAAAACAATGTAAAACCCTGTAGAATTGTTGATCAATAATAAATAAATCACTACAAAATGAATTGTAAACCACAACAGTCAGTGCTATCATTTATGCTACTTCACTGCAGTACAAAATAAAAAAATAATGAAATGTCTAGGGAGTCTCAATTTTTTCAAATTACATCATGTCCCACTAAATCAATTTGACTTGAATGTCCAATTTGTAATATACTCAAGCCTATTCCTGCTGGAATAACCCAATCAACAGCTTTCTCTGAGCTCATAAAAAAATAAACAATTAGTGTGAAGTACACGCTGATTGCTAATCAACAGTTTCACAAATGCATGCATGTGAGAGAGAGTGTGTGTGTGTTTTTGTGACTCCCCTTGCTCGGCATCCTTTCTAGTCCGTGTAAGGAAACTCCCCTTTGATACAGCTACAGACGGTTGCCACGGAAACCAACATCACTTTTCAGGCAAGTAACTAGGGAGGGATGGAAGGAGGTAGAGAGAGGGGGCAGGCAAAAGCACAGAGTTCAAATGAATATGAAATTTTAATGTAATCCTCTCTGTGTATCTGTGTGTGTGTGTGTGTGTGCGCGCGTGCATGTCTCAGCATCTGTCTATGAGTGCATAAGTGTGATAAGCAGAAGGTATAGCGCTAGCAGCAGGGAGGGAAGATAGAAAAGAGAAGAGGAAATAAAACTGAATGAAGAAACTTGCTGTGCTGCTTGTGGGGTACTGGGACTGAGGGCAGGGTTTGGACCAGATGGATAAGGAGGGGGAGGACGACGATGAAGAGGAGGGGGGGACAAAGACTAATAAGCAGGGGAGCTACAGCCCACTTTCAGCCTCTTCTCCTCCTTTGATGGCTGATTGGAGGAAGTTTTAATACTGACAAACACCAGCCACTGAAGCGACACACATGCACAGAGTTAATATAATAATGCACCCAGAGTACTGATGTTAAGAGACAACTGTAGAGTAGGGCTATGATGCTAAAAATATCTCATTTGACTTGAACCACATACCAGAGTCCCACCTCGATACTGGGAGCCAGACGAGTAACACTGCTGGCATGATGCTTCCCGGACTCTAATTGGCTGACTGTCTCCACCTTCAGCTTGTCCACATCCTCCTCCAAGGGGCCAGAGGCCACGACTTGGGACCTGCATCATATACAATGAGGCGTGACACTGACAGAAGGCACCACCTCAGAAACAAAAACCTAGAAAGAAAGAGAGAGAGAAACTGGGAATTAAAAGTACGAGTGGCACTGGGCCCTGGCTGTGAGTGTAGTATGCAGAGGAGTTACAGGTAGCCGAGTTATGTCAGTGGAAGTGGCAACAGTTGAAGTCCTGTCAAGGGAGGAAGCAAAGCACAACTCCCCTGTGGCTTCATTAAAAACCCCATCGTCTCTCCCTTCATGCCGATTCAACCGAACTGCCTGAAAAATAGGTCAATTAACAACCTCTGCTATCTTACTCCCTCTCTCTCTCTTACACACACATATACAGGCACGTCCGTCCCCTGCACGCAGCCTGAGGGGTGTGTGGGTGGCCAGTGTTGCCATGGAGCTAGTATTGTACCGGTCCGCTTCTGTGATGATGGTGACATGGGTATGTTCTGGACCCACTGCTTCTACCTGCACAGCAACCTGAACCATGATCAACAAGGTTTACACGTACACACATACAGTTGATATTAACAAATGTCCCTGGGGACCATATGAGTAGCACTTCACTGTATCATGGCTGGAAATATATGTACAGTCCGCTTTACTGTATAAATTCCTATTTGGGTGCTGGCCAACCTTCTTAGGTCTTCGCATTAAAAATACATAAAACATTTATGGATTTCAAAAATTTAAAAGGACTGCAGTACAGTGAGGGTGTGTTAGATTTTAATGCCCAGGAAGCTGACTGCACACTAAAGCGTGAATGGATCAGGTAGACATTTAAGAGCCTGTAATCTGATCTGTTATACCAATAAACGCATGCATTAATAATTTTGTCCAGTATCGCTTATGGAATGTCAACATTACTTTCATGATTGTGTATGTGTTAGAGACTAATCCAATCAAGTCTCTAATGGACTTAGCATGAGAAAAGTTAATTGAACAGAAAAGGCAGAAAGCATATTGCCATAAACTCCTGAGTCATTTGTTGTGCATCCAGACCCATTAAATGAAAATGTCTACACAGGTGTCTATAAAAAGGAGAGGTTGGCAGTAAGTAAGTGAGGGATGGTGAACTCTTTGACTTACTTGGCCAAGTTGGGCAGAGCTTAAGGACCAGCCACCCACTCACATGCATGCCCACGTGCACACACATACACACACACCTATCTATCAGTAATGTAAGATGCTTAAGTGCTGAGGCACAGAAAGTGCTGTACTGAAGTTGTGGAAACGCTAGGCAGACACTGATTCAGCCCAAAAAAAACAACAAAAGCAATATGTTGTGGTAGTATTATGAGCTTGGACACTGAATTCCACTCATTTCTATCCTCCTTCACCATAAAAGTTAAGTATGTGATATTAACAAAAAACAATTACACATTAAGCTGAAATGTAACCAGGCCTCAGAATTGGCTTAAGAGAGGTAAATACCACCTTAATTTAAAGGTGGTATAATATAATTTAAATTGCCACCATACACTTTTCTCGGTAATGTAATGATACATGTGGACATTGCAATGACTTGGACTACAATTAAAACACCTGGAGGCCAAATGTTGATATGGAGACATCAGGAAACCGTCTGTGGCCTCCAAAGGGTTGTTTTAAAACCAAAAGAGACCTCAGAGGTGTTACTGACTGAGGGATGAGGCCTGGCCCTGGATGTTGGTAAGAGGAGTTGAGGTAAACCGGGCAGCATGATGGTCTCCCTACCTGCAGTAGTATGACTTAGACTCGAGCCATACATCTGGACAGACGAGAGAAGAGAAAGTGTGAAAGCGGGAAAAGTTAAGGAGTCACTGTTCACGGAAGACACAAAGGCAGAGCAGGTTGAATTAAAGGCACTTTGCTTGAAACTATGGTCAATAAAGAGGCTTACAGTCTGGCAACATGAAGGCAGTCCAAAGAGGCAAACAAATCTGATACAGATAAGGCAGAAAGCAGATCACAGACTAGCAAACAGGCAGGTTTACACAACATGAAACAGGCACCCTGGAATGGCTGTAACTCAAAGGCAGTATGGCATACGAGAGTGGGGACGTAGTTGATAAATGTACTCTGGGGCTAAATGAGGGACAGGTGTGCAGGAAAGGAGCTGGATCAGGTGACTGGAAAATGGCGGGGAACATATGAGGGCATCTGGTTGTGAAATGGGGAAAGACAGGGTCACAAAAAATACAGTGACTAGGAGGATGGAGAAAGGCAGACAGGGCAGGTGTCACCATTACTGAATATTTAGCTTTTGTTTGTATGAATTTTAATACATTTTTTTACAGTATGTGTATATGCACTCACCTATCCTGTGGTGGTGTGTTGAGGGTTAAGTGTATCCGCTATGTGAATAGTCTGGCCCAGATATTATTTTTCCTTTCATCATCACCACTGCGACATCACTGTCACTCTCTGACCAGCTCACAATGCTGCTTCCCCATTTCCACCTGCTCAGCATACACATTTACAAACACACACTGGTACACAACAAATACAATCTTTTTGAATTCAATACTCCCTCTCATACATACATAAATACACATATGCATGCATGCGCGCGCACACACACACACACACACACACACACACACACACGTACAGACCTGTATGTGTTGGTAGATCTGTCCCTCTGGTTGCCAGGGAAACACCAGGACATAAGGCATCAGAATGAGGGGTTCATAGATCTCCACTTCCTGGTGAACTGTGACTCGTGGAGTCATCAGAAGGGTTTTACTGTCATGAAAAGGATTGGAGAGTAAACAATAGTGTATGTTTGTGTACATGTGTGTGCTGTCCCCCTGCAACAATGTGGAAGAGCTATCATCTCCACAACATAATATGTTTTGTTGGTAGAAGCCTCCAGTACAATACTTATCTCTACTGTCAGCACAAAGAGAAGTCAGAGATAAAGAAACTTGTTGCGATGGGAACAGTCTCCCGCTGACAGAACCTGATGACATTTGGGCCGGTTGTTATGATGATGACATTATAGTTGACAGGTGTACCACATGATCGTGGACCAGTACAGGCAGGTGATAATGGTGGCCGACCTACGGCATCCACCTGTCTGCCTCCTCTTCCACTGACATGTGCGCACACACATGCACAAAAACACACGAGCCATCCTCGCCAATACAGGAGAGTGGGGTTAGGTCTCTTGTTTTTAAGCGTAATGAGGCAGCTGGAGTCCACCATGCAGACACAGCAGCAGGGCACACGGAGTTCAGCAGAATCAACCAGGCCTGGAGAAAACGATACATGTGGAAAATACACTTCTGTATTGTTGCATGCATGTAAGCTGTGTATTTCTTATATTATAAGGTCAAACATTTTGCAAAAATTCTCTTTTTAATTTTAGAGATAAGGAAGAGGATTAGGGTTAAAATTATTAAGTCACCTAAATAAAGTTGGGATGAAGGATCAACCCTTTGCCAATGAGAATGCACTCCTTAACATTTCCTTAAAGAATATCTGTACAGTAGGTCAAGAGAATCCCTATAGAAGGACAGAAAAGAGCAAAAATGAGTATGACATAACGGATGAGCATTAGGGTGGATACTGGGATGTGAAACAGTCAGTGTTGCACATTTTGTCTAGACAGCTGTCAGAGAGGCTGTGTCCTGGTTCACACTGATGACATCATTATCGTTGTCTGGGTGTTGCTGCTCTAGAGGTAACTGGTAAGCCCTAAAACCAAGGGTCACATCTGGGCAGTCAGAGGGAAGGAGAAAATAAAAAGCCAAATACGGAAAAGAAAGTAATTGTAGTTTCATTGCACTCACATCATAGAACGTACCAAAATACCTAATATAAAGTGATTTGTGATTTTTTTTTTTAAAAATGGACTGCATTTATATAGCGCTTTTATCCAAACTGCTTTACAATCTCATTCACCCATTTACACACACCAATGTCAACGAGCTACCATGCAGCGCACTATCCTTGGCTCAAACAGCAATCCTGAAAAACTAAATGGGTCTCCTGAAAAATGGAGAAAGATTGAGATAGTTAGAGAGAGAAAGAGAGAAGCAGAGGAGAGTGTTAAAAAAAACAGGCTATGGACATTACCTTGGCCTTAAAATTATAGTACACACTACACAATCATGAAAATGCATATAGCCTGAGAGAGATGATGAACGCCCCGGGAGCAGAAGACCCAGCCAGTAAATAACACAGATAACAAGCTCATCACATCAGTGTATGTGCTGTTCCCTGGGCAGAGTACTGCCTCAGGCTTCCTGGCATTCACATCTCTGTTACTCTGTTTTATTTTCACCCTGGGCTAGACACACAACAGGCTGGGTAATGCCTGTTTTATGAAAAAATTAAAATCAATTTCCTCTGTTAAGGAGAGATTGTGTGATTGCTGTGACTGCCTTCATGCTCAAGTAATTTAACTTAGACATGATAAGCCCCGAGAAGACTGTGGTGGTCACCTTTGGGACAAGACTTGGTATTTAATTTAAACAGACTCAATTATCATCAATCAGTAAGAAGACCTGTATATAAGGAAGGCACTTAACATATACCAAGTTGTTGTTAGGATCTCAGTATACTGAATGCGACTCATTATTCCACACAGTGAGCAATTATAGAATGTTTTTTAGTTTGGAACATTTTGACAATCCACGCACACATAATGTGATATTGTGTACTCTAACAATAATAACTGGACAAATCCACACAGTCTATTCTATTTACAAAGACCAGACAAGTGAAAATTTGTTTAAATGAACAAACAAAAAGTCAAAGACAAGAGAGAACTTCACTCTATTTCCATGGCTGTCTATAGTAAGCATTTCTCAGTTCTAAAACTTTACTCATAACCCACACTTTGCTAGCCCTGCTAGGGTAAGATTATAAACCTAACAAAGGATTGCACCCAATTAGAATGAGGATGTCTGACAAACATGCAAATCCTAAAACAAGCAATCTTGTGTTGTGTTCCAATGCATCTCTCACTGGCCATTTGAATTACAGAAAAATGGAAAATAGGACAAACAATCTTGCAGACTGAGTGACCTAAAAGGTTGTTACCACAGGCATTTCAGACATAATCAGTTAAGCAAGGACCTAATTGAAAATCAGTTCCGTAGCCACATCAGCCAGAGCAGTAAATGCACGCACAAAAATGACCTTTTTTATTGTATTTGTGTGTTTTTATTCTTATTTTTGCCACAAGTACATAAGATTATTCTCGCTGGCATTTAGTCTAGTAATGTTTTAGCAATATACTGTATGCTACATGCTTTTGATTATTATTATTACTATTTAGACTCTTAACTCTCTACACCAACATTGCATTGACTCATATGTCAGGCAAAGGTTGCACAAGGTTTACTGCAAACCTAATCATAACCAACACATACTTGATACAACCTTGACATTTTCCCTAACTATAACTAAATCTCAATTTAGACACAGATCACTTTTGCTTTTGCTGAATGCAAATGCAGCGAAAACAGAATGAGGGTACCACTTTTCTCCCTACTTAGACAGCCTTCCCTAATTAGCTGGATTAAAATGTAAAATTGTTTCTCACATTTGACAAAGGTAAAACCAGACACAGACATACACTGACCATCCACATGTCCAAGACATGTCTCCACTTCCCCTCACCAGAGGCTCATGCTCTATGATGTTGGTGATGGTTGGTACCAGTATAGAGGACACTGATGGACCAGAAACTAGGACCTGCTGGCTCCAGGTAGAGAGGACCGATGAACATAGGCAGGCTTGGACATAGACAGAGGCTGGAGAAGTACTGTCTCTGGGCTGAGATGATTTCCTTAAATTACACACATGGATTAACACAAGCACAGAAACACTCACACCACCAGTTTCTTTTTCTTTCTTTTTTTTTTTTTACACCAGATTACTTTGACTGTCCTCTCTGTTAAAAATAAGTTTACACGCATTCAAAAAGTCACTGATCCCAACTTCCTACACCTCTAACACATATTTGCCAAACTTAACTTATTCATCTTTTTTTAATTATTATTCAATGTGTATGTTTTTGCTGTGTGTGCTGTTCTTACTAGTGAGCCACGTCAGGGACAAATTTTCATTGGCCTGAGAGGGAAAATTGATTCTAAAAACCTGGTCTTGGCCAGCTAACACGCACATTGTGACTGTCTACTCACCACTCCGGCTCTTCTCTTCTCGGCTGCAATTCTGAAATGTATTTTGACACTATTTGACCGACCATTCAGCCTTGTTGACTAACGTTAGCTCAAAGAAGAAAAATGTATTGCAATAAACTAAAATTTGGAAAGTGTTTTCGGTTCATCACGGTATAAGTTACTTAGCAATATCATAAGTATGCAGTAAGTTACCTTATTGTAGCTAAGTTTTCTAATTATTAACAAGTTAACTAGTAAGTTAACGCCTGACAGTAGCTTTACGGCCAAAGATAAAAAAAAAAAATATGAAATTCAAATCGTATCCAAGGTACTTTCTTCAAAAATCGCGAGAGGATGAGCAAGTGAAAACAAGTATCACCCAACTTATTGTGCCCCAGAAATGAGTTGGCTACAGCCACACAGAGAGATAATATTTTTACAGTGAGAGATATGAGAAAATAAGCCCATGATTGACTGACAAAATAAGTGAAATAGCAATAGCTGTACCAACGCAAAAATTAGTTTGTTTCAGTATGTAGTGTCCAAATGGGACTTCTTCGGTGTGGAGACGCATAATATGCTTATTGCTGTCACACATTATGGGATATTGGTCACACTGAATTAAAGATACCCAATCTGTACCGCGCGAATTAGTTCAATAACGTTTCCAATAACGTCAATGCGTTTTATCTTTCTAAAGCATCGCACTAGAAACCCCGTCGCATCGGAAAAAAAAAAAAAAACACAAAACAAATTAAAAACAAATTAAAAACAGCGACACAGAAAACATGGAAGCTATAATGTTATAGATATATACTTTATTAATTCTCTCTGATAAAATAAAATTACAAAATAATTTCAACCTCAAACGGCACTTTCCTTGTTCATAATTATTTATCGTATTGTTAATACATATATCATAATTGTCATGACGAATGAGAAGAATACTATAGTTTAGTAATATTAGATATCAGCTATAACTGCGTTTAATCATAATGGTAGAAAAGACTAAGCAATACAAAGCTAGATTTCGTTAACAGCATACTATACAATATTCCAAGCGTATGTAATTCAGTATTCCGGCCACAGCGTGTCGCTATAAGACAGTTTTCGATATTGTCTCCAATGCAAGGACAGGCTTGTCTCTTTTCCCATCACACCATTATAATTCCCCTCAGATATACCTTAGTCTCTCTTTCTGTGTTGTATTTACTTCATAAACAGCTGTTCCTTCATGGCCATTTATCCTTTATAAGGTTTATTTGTGTTCCCTTGTGTTCATCCGTAGTCCACCTTGATCTGTTTTAAAGCAGTGAAGAGAAGTCCATGTACAGCACTGTAACAAGTCCATGCCCAGATTTTCACAGTTATTCCCTCAGAAATATTGTCAAGATATCTGCAACGCCTCCTGCTATCTTTTGTCCCCAGTGACAGCAGCGTTCCCTGCCTCTTACTGAAATCCAGTTAAGAGAGAGCACTTTGGTTGTCGAGGTGTGTTTATATCTGTGTGTACGTGCGTGTGGGTGTCTGTTCCTGTGTCTGCATGGCAGTTTAAGTGATCGAGCAAGCAAGAGTGTTTGAGTGTATTTCTTTACACAGAATACATTCATGATAACAGTGCGTTGTTTTGGGACTGCAAGCTTGAAAAAGAATGGCAGTAAGTAAGGTCTTCTTCCCTTCATAAAAGGGTCATAGACACAACCGTACACTGTGAAAAAATATTAATCACATCAACTTATAATCACACAGCTAAATAATTGTTGGATTTTTTAAAAAGTCAATTAAATCACTAATGTAAAAATCAATATTTTAGTAATTCAAAGTATAACATTTTTTTCAGAGAATGAAAGCAAAACAATAGATACTACAGCATCCCAGTCAATCTGACTCCACTGACTTAAGCCACATCTAAGTAAAAGAATAATCAGATCATTTATTATTGATGGATAATGTTTTGACTGTTATTTTAACTGTCTGCAGCAGACCTCTTGGTAGATAGGCTCCAGTAAATCGCATAACATGAGAACACTCACCAAATGTGGAGCATTAAGTTTGTGCAAGGCTCTGTCTTGTAGAGTCAGCGTTTCATAAATAGTCGTGATATCATCTTCAAAATTAGTCAACCAGATTGAAATGCCAGTTTAATAAATGTTGCAATCAATATTGTCTCCCAACAACCATCCCAGTATTAATGCACTTAATACAACTATAAATTTTCTGAGGTTTTCATAAGAAACGTTCACAGGAATTAAACAAAATCAGACTCTTTTAAAGTCTCATTTCAGTACAGCAAACCTACAAATACACTTAAACATCAGTTCAACTTAATCTGTAATTCCGTAAATGCAGTAATAAAGTCCTGTTGTAGTTGTGTTAGGTTATTTTATCATCTGCTGTTGTCTTCCTCATCACAAACAGACGTTATAATGACTCATGTCAGTCAGTGTCATACTAACTTATTTGCGTAGTTCAGTGAACGGTTACGATTATCCCAAGTGAATAGTTAAAATGTCACAACTATGCATTGTAAGTCTAAACTACTGCATTACCTCATACCCACAAAAGATAAGTCGTTTGGATGAACATTTTTTACAGTGCGTCTACATTGCTTGGCAGTGCTCTGTGGAGATTGACAGTGCATTGAGTGCTTGGCAGTATATGCTTTAGTATTATATTGTGGGCTACTGCATTCGTTTCTTTGTGTGAGTGTAAATAGGGCCTCTATTGTGAAAGATTGTGTATTTATGTTTGTGCTGTGTTAACTTGTATTGCGTGGATGATGTGTAACGTGTGTGCGTGTGTGTGCGTGTGTGTGCGGTGCATGCCACTAGTTTTTTTATTTTTATTATCATGGTCGTATTGATCGAACCTTCTGTTAAAGGGATGCTCGTTAACACACAATTAGCATTCAGATAGAAAATACATCATAAGGATAAAAAGTCATGGTCATTAATTCCTGATGAAGGGAGAGAGAGATTGGGAGAGGGGGAAGGAAAGAGAGGGAGAAAGAGAGAGAGATAGAGAGAGAGAATAAAAGGCCTTTTTCAGTAATTGGAGTGGATTCCATTTAGGAGCTCTGAGTTCATATAATTATTCCTAGTTATTTCTCCTCCTCTCTCCTTCTCCCTCCTCATCCTCTCTACCTCCATTTCTCACCCTCTTGACATCCTTCCTCCCCCTCACACCTTTAAGAGTCTCCATTTTATCTCCATTTTTCTTCTCCTTCCCTCGTCAGGGAAAGCGCCCCAAAGTCCCTAACATGTCTCATCATTCATACCGGCCCTCCATCTTAATCCTATTATTTCTCCTCATAGTCCCGTCTTCGTCCCTCCCTCATGGAGCATTAGTTTCAGAGGATCACCTCACGTTTCTCTCCTCCTCCCTCCTTGTTCCTCTCCTTTTGTCTGAAGTGAGAGAACTAGCACAGCTCCCCCACCTGCTCTCTCCCTGTTTTCTCTCCATATTTGTCCTCTCCTGGTCCTCAGAGCTGTCTTCAGCAGCTAGAAGTGCAGGTGTTGAGGTTGGGACTAGCCTCCAGGCTTCCCTCTGGGCTCAGTGGTGGGGATGACAGAGGGGACTCCAAGGCCAAAGTAGGGACCTGGGATGGGGGCGCCGCTGGAGATGCGACCTGGACTGGAGAAACTGAAGCTGGAGCAGTGGTTAAAGAGGCAACTGGGGACAGTGGAACCACAGCACCTCCTCCACCACCTCCTCTGCCATCTCTCGCATCCCTCTCTCGGAGCAAGTGGACCAGGGCAGCGTGCTGGGCGCTGAGGGTGGCCGAGAGGTGGGCAGGCAGTGTGTTGAAGCCGGCGGTGAGCTGCTCCACCCGCTGCTCCAGGGACAGCATCTGGCGCTCCAAGTCCTCGCTGCGGTCGTTGAGCTCCGACATGAGCTCATACATGACACTCTGCATCTACGAGATGAGAGGAGAAAGGAGGAGAGGACAGTGGGAGATGACTCAGTGCACACACAGTACAGAAGACGGGAGGCAGATTGTAAATACGTAAACAGGAGTATTATAAATATTGATTTATTAAGGCTTGTTTAAAGAAAATTTTGGATTGAATAAGAAGAGACAGTAAATGGGTTTGAGAGTGAAATAAAAGTGGAAAGAGGGTGAGCGTGAGGCTAGGGAGGAGTGAATAAGACACTGAGCAAAAGGAAAAAATGTCCAAGAGGGACTAGAAGCTAGAATGAAGAAGAGGCTGGAGGGAAGTCTTTACGTGGGCGTTATAACATTTTGAAGAAAGAGAGAATAAGAGAGAGGAGAGAGAGAGAGAATGAAAGGAAGGCAGCAGAGTGTCCCTGCCATGCACATCCTGGCCTCCGTAACCATGGTAAACGCACAAGTGGCCAATTACGATGGAGTCATTGAGATGGCATAATTGCAAAATATTTGGTGCTAAAGGCATTGCTCCTTGGAAAGACACAAACACACACACACCCTAGCTCTTTTTCTCCCTCTTATTTAAGTCTTTATCTCACTCCCTCTCCTCTGTGTCTCTCTCTATCTTTCACAATCACATACACACTCACACACAGACACACAAACACACACACACACGTGTGCGCTCACATTCTCACTCAGACACCCACACAGTAACAGAAAATCATGAGCACTCCCCTCCCTCCTCGCTCTCTCCCTCAGTCATCCCTGTTTTAACACTTGTTCCGGTTGCTAGGAGACACAAAGCCACAGAAACGGGCAGGTCAGCATTGAAACGGAGGAATGTTGTGGTATATTTTGGGGGGCAAAGGCATGTTAGGTATGACCTACTAACCTGTACGATGGTTATGTGTCTGTGAAGTGTATGTCCTACATAACGAAAAGCACAGATGTGTGTGTGTGTGTCTCACCTTTGAGAGGTCCACTAGTGTGTTGGCCTGATCGCTGAGTTTCCTTTGCTCCATTTTCACACTGCGTAATCTGCAAACAGATACATACACATACACACATTAAATACACAAACACACAGACCAAGCTGAAACCCAGTAAATACACAGTGGTCGGTCCAGAGAGCTAATCCCTCGGGGTCCAGACGACAGCACTGTGGAGCGGTCACCTTGCCTAGCTGAGCTTCATTTCTACCTGCAGTGTGTCGCTAGATTTGAATGCACAAACATAGCAAGCACATAGTGTGCTATGAAACACTGTAATATTGTAATGCAGGTGAAAATTTACATACATTTATTGTTGAAACAAGCCTGAGACCGATAAGCTCTGGAGTAAACGAACAGGGTAGTTTTAATATTAGGAAAGCTTCAGGGGAATAAGGCCTATGGGGAAATAAACTAAGGGGAATGAAATTAGATAAAATAAAATAAATCATCTTTCTTCAGTCCAATTAAAAATAGGACTTGGCTGACTCTCAAAACACAATATAATAATTAGTGAACTCAAGGTCTAATCCGTGTTTTTATAAAACAAACCCTGTGGCTTCTTCCCTTATAATGAAGTGCAGACTGATTTTAGGAGGCTGCACCTCCAGATGAACTTGTCTCCCTGTTACGCTAACAGGTTTGAACCAGAAAACGTGCTCATATCCCCATAAAATTACCCTGTTACTGTGTTCACAGAGTCAGCATCTCATCCACAGGCCACATGCTGCAGGATTTGCCTTTCTATGTTACAATTAAAACAGTCTTAGGTCTTTTGACTCTGGCTTTTGAAGGCAGCCTTGTTAATGTTCTCAAGTCTAGACTGAACTGTTCAAGATCAAAGGAGCAAGCAACATTAAAGGGACACTTAATTTGGATGCTAGACAGAGGATATACACAAATCTTTGAGTAAAAACAACCTTTAACAAGACAACCACCCTTGTGGCCATTTAAATATAACTAAACAATGCTGGGAAAAATTAATTACAATGCGCAATTAAGTTCTGCTGTTATGTATTTGCATCATCAACACCACTAAGTATAGATATTATGATGATCAGAGTGTCTAATAGTACACAATGCACTGATTATCCAGTCCCACAAAAGTATTTGCCTGGAGTGAACCTGCCCTTTAGCAGATGATGATTCATTTTTATGTCTCTCTCTCTCTCTCCCTCTCTGTGTTTGTGTGTGTGTGTGTGTGTAGGGATTTATGCACTTTATCTGATTATCAGTACTGATTCAACCAGTGGGTGGATAGAAAGTACAGCTGATTTCAAAGGCTTCATCAGCTCAACTGCACTGTTGTGTGCATGTGCTTTTGTGCATGTGTGTGTTTTTGAGTGTGTGTATGTGTGGGTGCGTGTAAGGTGTGGTCTCACTGATGTATGGCCTGTAGGAACTTCCGCTGGTGTTTGCGGACCCTGGAGTGGTCGATCTTCTTCATCAGCTTGGTGTGTTTGTAGATGAGCCAGGTTTCCCTTAGCACGTTAGCTGCTGCATTCTTTATCTGCTCTCGGACAATAAACACACACACACACACACACACACACACACACACACACACACACACACACACACACACACACACACACACACACACACACACACACACACACACACACACACACACACACACACACACAAACATTGTTAGCAACAGGTAGCTCTTGGCAACTGAAGCAGGCAACAGGTTTGCCCAGCACCCAGCCCTGTTCTCTTTCTATTTTACCCTCCACACTTCATTGTTTCCCTGCAAAGAAAAAATACTTAACCATCGTTCTCTTCTTAGAAGCTGCCCTCATTCTCACGTCTCTCTCTCTCTACACACACCGGCTTGCTTGCCAATGCTTTTCATAAACAGCTCTCTCCTTAGGGAGATTTGGCAATGAGAACCAACAGGAGTCTCTCCCTCACACACTTCTCTCTTCTCTCGGTCTGTCTATGTGCCACATTATATCTTCGACTAACTTAAATGGGCCGCATTATCTTGGCTGGTTGGAGTAATTCACTACAGTACCATCGCAGTTCATTAAAACCAGTGATCTTCCATTTAATTATGACAGCAACTGAAAGAAACAATAGCGGCACGAGTCGCTGCTCTTAAACTAGCTGTCAAAGGCAATCCTCAGCCCTGGCAAGAGGTTATTGTTCTCTATTTTACTGGTCAGGCATAGGCTTTTAGTTATTTTTAGTTTGTTACCAACTGAATGTGAGATTGCTGTAATTTAATAAAATACTCATTCATAATGTCAGTGCGGGCTTCAGATCAATTTCTGTGAACAAGAATCAGGATTCTGTTACATTAATTTATATCCATATCAGCTCCTGTATGTTTCGTCCTGTATATCCCTATACATTGCTATGTAATTACAACACAGGGGTCTGACACCCAGGAAAAAAAAAAGCGCGGGTGGACACCATAGAGAAGGGAGAGAGAATCTGTAAGGACATAAATTGAATGAGAGACTTCAAAGAGATGCTGAGCACTGAACAAAGAACAATTATACCCCCGTCTGAGGAGCACAAAAGACCCCGGCAGCTTGGCTAATCAGCACCTATCCACCGCAGTCAAGGACTGCTCACACACATACACGCCTACACACACACACACGAAGACAAACACACACACACACACACACACACACACACACACACACACACACACACACACACACACACACACACACACACACACACACACACACACACACACACACACACACACTATTGGCTACAGATGAAGAGAGTAGGAGGCCCTGGGCAGATGTGCTTTCAATGACACGGAGGAAGTCAAACCAAAAAGAGCTAATCCAACATACTATAGATAATATATATATACGAGATTGAGTCATACAGCTAACTTGCCATGTTACCAATCACTCTGAATAACAGTTAGCATTACAAATGTTTTAATTCTTACCTTTATACAGATTGTTTACTCATAAGATATTCAAATATAGTACGTAAATCTCATGTGAATAAACCCAACAAATAACACAAATATTTATGTTTAGTTCACATACCATGACAAATGGGATTTGGATGTAAATCTAGGGCTGGAGTATGAGGCAACCCCTGCTATTCCATGTTTCTCCCTCTGAGCTTCATCTCCCAGTGTGTATCAACAGGATTACAGAACTCCCATCCATGTAGCAAGGACAGGCACTGACAGAGCTGCAAAGATCCTGAAGAGGCATCATCAAAATAAATGTTGGTTGTGGGACTACGGCACTAATGTCAACATCATTGCTCATATCTTGATGGTAACGGACATTTGCAGCCAAACGCCAGTGATAGTCAGGAAAAAGTTATTTTTTCCAGATTATGTTTGAATAAAATGCAGTTTCTCTAGTTTTAATCATGGGCCAGGCTACTGAAGAGCACATTTAATATCCCTCAGATCTACAGGCCCATTGGTAAATTGATATGTCAAATCCTATTTATCAGCTGATTAATCACTGCAGGGTGAGTGAAATATGATGAATGATGGCATCTTGTGTCTGTCTGGCCGGTTCGCAGTGGAAGTTTTCACTCAAACTTCCAACATCTGCCCAGCACTGCAGAAGGGAGCCTGTTGCACTGCTTCAGGCCATTTAATTAGACGATGCTAAAGCTTCGCCCTTCAATTAAATCCTGGGAAGTGCTCCACATGCAAATAACAGGGACTGATAATCCCACACTGTTTGTATTTTACAGTTAATTCCCCCCCAACACCCTCTTTATTTTTCTTTGTCTCTCCTCCTGGGAGTTAACGTAGGCAAAGACGGAAACTCCATTAAAAAAAAAAAAAAAGAGTCAACATGAACCGCTAAGACTACTCCACAAGAAACCAAACGACAGCAGCAGCAGCCATTCCTGGACCATATGGCCTGTACTTGGGCAACCACGATGGGGCCATATGGCTGGTTTGGGTCAAAGATCTGTTCTGGCTGCTTCCCTACACGGCACACCTTCTGGTAGGTACAAGAGAAATCTGTTAAGACAAGGGGTTCCCACAACTCAGCATGTTGGGTGTTTGATGACATATTGTGGAGTATAAATCAATCAGTACAAATAGAAATATTTAAGAAATGTCATTACAGACAATACTACTACCACAATTAATAGTAACAGGAATGTAACTCAAATATTTAGATATTGGTATCAGAAACTAAAAAATAAGAAGTGGGCTCTGACGCTTTGTTTGTTGCTTACACTGCAAAAAGAAAAAAAAATCCTGGATTGTTTTACCGTCATTTTTTGTAGTGATGGAGACAACATCAGAGGAAAAGCCGAGGTGCCTCACCCTTTCAACCCATGAGATCATTAATGACCTATGTACTGTATGTAATTAGTAATTATGTGCTGTGGTGCTAGAGATACAATGGTGTTTTCTAGGAAAGCAGAGAACATAAACAAACAGGTCATTTACCTTGGCAACAACCTGCCACCTCATCCATGTGCCACGGCGACACGTGGCCCTACCTGCACTGACCTTCCCCTCACAGGCATGGTGACAAAGGGAAGAGACAAGTCTCTCACACACCCACAAGCAGCCACACAAACATGGTTACATATCCATGAATGCACACAAACACAAGAAAGAAACTTTAAAAAAAAAAAAATCAATGAAGGATCACAGAATATTTCATAAAATGAAAATAATGATTGTCTTCCACTGGTTTTACACGTTTTGTGTCTCCTGAATGAGGTCATTTGCTAGACAACACCCACAGCACACCATAAAGAAGCTTCTTGAATCTAGACAGCGCCCCATTAAAAAGAAGAGTACACTCAGGTTCAGTTGGTAAAAAGTGAAAAATATCAGTGAGATGAGTAAATGCATTCATTGAGTGTCAAATTAATTTGTGTTGCTGTCACAATACGTCCACACTAATAATGATCCATCTGGCTTGCATGTGAATTAAAAGGCTGTCGGAAAGGGAGTTATTTTTACTGTGTGAAGTGAAAGCTAGCTTAGTAGAAATCTTCGGGGGTTAGATTGCTCCCATTTGGCTGCTGCTGTAAACATTGGAAGGCATTGCAGCACCTCCTCCTTGGCCAGAGCCCAGAGTGCGGTCTGAATATTCAGAGAGGGCGAAGCTCTGAATATGCCACAGGGACTTTAAAAGTGCTCTGAATTAACCCATGGTCCAGAGTGGAGGCAGCACACACATTCGGAGTGCAAATTTATAGAAAGACCTAGCATTTTCAACTGACCTCAAAAACAGACTCAGTTAGCCATATTCACACAGTCAATTGGCGTATTGCTTCAATGAATGGCATTTAATTGACATGGTAGTGCCGTCAAAAGGAAGGAGATACAACTCCACTTCACTGACTTAGCGCCTACAGTAAGAGCGCCCTGCTTTTTTAGTGTCGAGTGTGCTCTGTGAACGTTCAGGGCGATGTTCTGACCAGATGGACTTTCAGCAGTGCTCTGAATTAACCAATACTTCAGTATGGAGGAGCCACAGTACACTGCTGCAACCAGAGTGCCAGCCTTTTAAACACACGTTTAACACTCTGCATCAAGACAACAAGCCCTGACATCAAACATAAGCACTTACAACCTCACACACATGGTCGACTTAGAGGCTACATTAACTGTTATTTAATTAGCATCCGTATTAATCCTATCAAAGGGAGAGGAACACTTCACATCACTGAACACTGCATGAAAATTAACCCTGTGCATTGAACTTTGAATTATGTTTTTAAAGCACATCATCCTCCCTGATAAGGTTATTAGGTCCTCTGCACCCAATTTGCACCACACAAGATTTCAAGATTTCAACTGGAGTCTTGTCGGGCGCGTCTAAAAATCTGATCTGAGGATGAAAGCAGGGAACACTCAAATGATGGAAAGTGAAAATATTTTGAAGTATGCTGAAGTATGTGTCAGGAGGTGTCAAACATTACCACACACATTTGGACTAAATCTGATCTGCGTGGTACACAGATGTCTAAGAAAAAAGTTTATTTTACTGTGAGGTGTAGAAGTTAAGTTTTAGGGCTCTAGCTATGTACTATTTAGGTACAGACACTTTTTTTTTTTTTTACACAACACAAGTGTAAAGATAAAGACAACGACATCAAACACGGACATTACCAGCAACACGGTCCAATGACTAAGAGCTTTACTGATTGGCATTTAAATGACATTCGTGGTAATCCTGCAAAGGGAAGGAAACACCATTTTACTGACGTAGAAACCCAGCGTGTGTGCTTTTTTGTCCATTTGTGTGTGTGTGTGTGTATATATATATACGCTGATGGCAGGATGTAGAGTCTATTGTTGCATTATTCATTATAAAGCCTTGAGTGATTGTATTCTCTTGTAACGTTGATATGGCAGAGAATGGCCCCAGCCATGTAAATCAATGTGCGCACAACAGCTTCAATCATTGGTCTCTCAGTAATAGAGGGCAGGAGACAATTACCATGGCATAAACCGAAGACCCTTTGAAGGAAATGTCACCAAGCAGCACGCTGTATTGTGTTGAATGAAACTGCTGTATGGCACCTCCTTTACCTGATGACTGGCTTTGTTAAGACTGTGATTTACTCGCTTGAGGAGGGCATCCACTTTAAAATGTATTGTATCTTCTTTATCTAGTTGCTGATTAAATGTGGTCAGCATCAGTTTTATCTCTATTTATGCAATGAATGGCACTGCGGTGATTTATAAAAGTATTTAAATTATTAAAATATTTTACATTGAAAATGAAAGACGTCAGGAACGTGAGACTACAGTTGCCAGGGGGAACGTGGAGAGAGTAGCTCAGCTACGGTAATTTGAATATATCCACACATGTGTTTGGCAGAAAATTAAACATTCAAATAAGATTATAAAGTAGTGTGAGGCTGATCTTTAGTATATTTACAGTCACCAGCTAACACGACTGCACATGACACGCCTCCAATCAACTCGAGTCAACTGTAACATCTTTACAACCCGAGATGCTAGGTAGAAATTGAGCGGGGAATTTAAAATAGCTAACATGCTGATATCAAGTAGGCATAATGTTTACCGTGCTCACCATCTTTGTTAAGCATGCTAACATTTGCTAATTAGCACAAAACACACAGTACAGCTGAGGTGAATATCTGTACAAAATTTCATGGCAGTCTATCCAACAGTTGTCAAGATATTTCACTAAATGCCGAAGATGTCAACCTGTTGGTGGCGCTAGAGGAAAAGTCAGGGGATCACCAAAAAGGTCATTAGGATTCATCCTCTGCTGAGATATTTCAAGCCGAAACATAACAATTCCAAGATCACTATGTAAAAAAATATAAATTATAATTATGACAATATCCATTTTTATATAATTAATACTGAAATAACATCCAGTAAAATCCATTCAAATGGGTACATCAGACACAAAAGGTTGGGAACAACTGCATTAGATGGTCAGCTGAAGTCCAGATTGTAATTAATCTACATGCAAAAACTCACACATACACACACACACACACACACACACACACACACACACACACACACACACGGTTAAAGGTGTTACACGTCTTGTGAAAACAGACTCTGGTTGACCTGGCCAGAGCCTGCAGGAAGGTGAGTTGAGCCTGGCTCCAGCAGAGAGTCTATTCGGCTTCTCTGTCAATATCTTATCCACACTGAAATTATTGATCACCCTATACCCCGTTCAGTCACCCAGATACCCTGCTGCCATAATGTACCCTACATATTTGATATGGGAGCTATTTTTAAAACTTGGGTCTTTCAACTGTATGAAAAATTGAAAAGGACCAGAGGAGGGAGGGAGTGAGAGATGGAGGGAAGGGGGCAGGGAGGGGGCAAGGACGAAAGGAAGGAGAGGGCAAAGGAGGGAGGAGAGGAGAGAAACGGTGACAGATAGAAAGAGGGAGTGAGATAAAGGGATTTACTGTAAGAGAGACAAATGTCAGAGGAGAGGAGAGGTGGGAGGGTGGAGGGGTGGCCATGCAGGAAGAAAAAGATCGGAGAAAGAAAGAGAGAAACGGTAAGTGAGGGAGCAGAACAGAGAGGGCAAGAAGAAGAGATGACCTTTTATTGCCTTCGCTCACTCAAATAACATGGCACTATGTCACAACAATACAGGGTGTTAGTGTGATGTAGTAGTTGGGGAGGGTGAAGGAGGGGCAGTGAAAGGACAAGCCATTTCGCCAGGCTCTCAAACACTTTGTCTTCAACCCCAAAGCATCTGAAAATATAGCACAAAATCACCCAAAAGATGATAACACAT
The DNA here is from genome assembly GCA_005408345.1 of Macquaria australasica. Taxonomy (NCBI): domain Eukaryota; kingdom Metazoa; phylum Chordata; class Actinopteri; order Centrarchiformes; family Percichthyidae; genus Macquaria; species Macquaria australasica. Next base: position 235,473 of record SEMN01000609.1, on the reverse strand, counting down.
AAAAACTGTACTTTTATAAATTACAGTTCTGTTCGAGTCCCAGTGGTGCATTCAGAAAAATGTGTGCTTTCTTTTAAAAATGGTGGCTTTGCTTTATTTATGCAAGACACACTCATTCACACCACCGACACCACACAAGCCTACACACCCTCTTGGTGAGTTGCGTGTCCATCATGAAGTTGTGTACGTGTTTCTCAGCCTTGGTCAGCTCCAGCTTCCTGGCTACCACGGCAACCACCAGAGCCGTACAGCCCGCACCCTGAGAGAGAGAGAGAGAGAGAGAGAGAGAGAGAGGAGGGAGGGAGGAGGAGGAGGAGGAGGAGGAGAAAACAGAGCACTGAGTCAGTCTGTAAAGAGGAGGAATTGGTAAATCGGTGGCTTTTGGCCGGGGAATTAGCCCAGATGATTGAAGGGAGCGAGGACAAATATGAGGAAGGGAGACGCACGACAGAAGGGGAAGTGAATGGGAGAGAGGAGAGGATTAAGAGGGATAGCTCTGCTCCAGATCCACATTTCCTCACGTTGAGAGACAAGCCAAGTCTATTTTCACTTCCAATCCATCTGGTGTAAGATCCCTTCTATATCGCCTCTATATGTAGCTGAAAAATATGCCCCTTTTAGACAAAAAACACACATCAAAGATTGACACCACCTAATTTCATTTAATTAGATGCTGTCAATCTGAATTACATGGTGTCAGTCTTCTCCTGTCACTGGAGGCTGGAGGCCTGCAGGAAGTGTAAAACACGGACCCGTTTGTCTGTATTCCAGCTCGACCCACATGGGACATATGGCAAATTCATTTGGGAGAGAGTGACAGCAGTCTCTCAACCAGGAAGGCATGCTTGAGAGGAGAAGAGGAGCGGGAACACGGGGAGGAAGACAGACTTAATTAACTTTCAGATTAGACACTGTTTTCAGTGGGGCTGTTGAGTGCTCACAGGTTCCTCTGAAGGGGCAGGTACCAAGAGGAAAAGAGGGAGAAGGGAAGAAAAGATAAAGAGTGTTAAGAGCTATGAGTAAATATAAATGGGGAAGGAAGGAAACATGGAGGGAGCAGTTGGAGAGAGGCATGAATGCAGGAGGCGAGGGTGTGTGCACAGGATGGGAGCAGAGAAAGATGGAGAAGAAGGCAATGTTAATGAGGTCACATATCTCCTGATAAGTAATGAATTAAGATTAAAAGTGTTTAATGAAAATGTATGAGTGCTCTTCCCTCCTGCTTTTGAGTGTGAACACCTCACAGTGGGAGAGAAAGGGAGAGAATAAAAGAGATACAACATAGTGAGTTAGAGAGCGAGAGCGAGGGAGCATGCAACATTTTGAAGCATGTAGGAAATAGCCAAGACTTCATCGTGCACACTCTCGACCGATAAGACAGGTTTGCCAAAAATAACTTTGGCTGGGTTCAGTAAAATGTAATGCACATACAGGCATTAGTGCCCACGTCTATACACTCATCCACTCTATTTGTGTTTATTCAAAAACTATGAATAAAAGATGATGAGAGCCGATGGAGAACCCTTAGAGAATTCATACATGTCTGTGCTTTAGGGAAAAGAGCCCTCGACAAATTTGTTACAGTACAGTATGTACAAATGCAGCCCAGTGTGCATGTACCCAACTGTGTGTGCGTATGTGTGTGCGTGTGTGTTCAAAATTGTCCTTCTCGGCCAGAAACAGTGGGGTGCTGATTGGTTTGTCAAGGCAGGCTATGTGTGTATGTGCATGCATGTGCTAGCGAGTGTGTGCATGTGTGTGTGTGTATGAGAGTTTGTTTGTGTATACGCCTGCATCCATTTGATTTCAGCAGGGTTCCCTGTGCAATCTCCACAGAGTGACACAGCTGATGATGGCTGTGCTGCCGTGATTTGTTTCATACGCCTGGGTGTTTCCCTCGCTTCCTCCACTACAGCGCAGCCATGGACGTAGCTGTCAGAAAAAGGGGGGAATCACCCATCTGTGCAACATCCACATAATCCAGGTAAAAACTGCATCTCTTTAGCTTCATGCCAATCAGCGGAAAATAGTTTTCCAAACAGGGCAGCAGGAGCACGTAGAGGAAAGAGGGGAAAATGTTCAACACAAAAATGATGTGAGATTTAATTTGCTCAATTAGTGTGCACAATGCAAGCACTTAGGGACAGACAAAAGCACAAAATAGGTTTGAAATGGCAGCTACTTTGCATCTATTTAACCTGACAACCCATCCAGAACTACAGTATATTAAGAGGCTGCAGCAGAGGGAAGACAAACAAAAACACAAACACACATTCATACGGTTACACCTTACTTTAACCCTCCGCCCCCAATTTGGCTTTTATAAGCAGTATATAAACATTTGATCAGTGGCTTATAATGCAATATAATGTAGTTGTACACAGATTTAAGCAATTTTAAGTGTTTATTTATGTACAGTATTTGTCAACAATTATAACTTCTCCTATGACGACACATTTTATATAATTACAACTGTGTTTTACTACATTGTGATTTGTTATCTGTTTATACACCAGCCTCCATTTATGGATGCCCACAGGAGGAGTTATAATGTAGTTGTTGACATATACATTAATATACTTAATACTTATGTCTGCGTACAACTACATTATAGTGTGTTATAAACCATTTATTAAACATTTATCTACTGCTTATAAATACTAAATAGGGGCAAAGTAAAGCACATACAACATGCATGAAAGAATACATAAATATGCAAATACACACATACATGAACATACATGAACTGAATTATCCGATAGGAGTTTAGTAATTTAGACAACATACACTTTTTGCTGTATATAACGACAACATATAGTTCACTGTATTTAAATGTGTTGTGGTTGTCTACCCTAACACCATCCACCCACCCACAACGACACACAAACACACACGTACACACTAACACCTGGCACACCCCCAGGTAGCCTCGGGGCAGTGGTATATTCCAACACGGTTGCCTTTCATGTGTTGTCATAGTAACGACGGTGAGAATTTTTCCTTTATAAACTCATTATAATAATTCTCAACAATGGAAAAATCATATCCTGTTGTCAGCCCTCGACTTTTTACCCCTGACCCCCCACCTCCCGTTCACTCTCCTTTTCTCAAATCTTCTTTTCGCTTTCACGCTGTTTTCCCACAACCTGCTGCGCCTGGTCTCCCTCACCCATACAAGCCTCACCTTTCTCATTCTACCTGCATCCTCACTCTTTCTCTGATGAGCAACGAAAATAAACCACTCTGAACACAGAGTGCAGTGAGAGTGTGTTTGTGTGTGTGTGTGTGTGAGACACAGGAGAGGAGAGTGTGTGTGGGAGTCCTATAAAGAGTGTATGTCAAGCTCTGTGTCAGTGTTTGTGTGGAGGATGCAGTCTGTAACAGTGAGCTTGGGACGTTCTGTATCCACCCCCTGTTTTGTGTCGTTGTGTGTGTGTTAACATGATAGTAAGAGTCGTACTCTAAAAAACTGATTGGATGATTCACCCAGCAAATGGGGGTCTGTGTGTGTGTGTGTGTGTGTGTGTGTGTGTGTGTTTATTCACACATTTAATGGACTATAAAGAAAGTAGGTGAGCTGGCAAACACAGACAGGTTGGACAGACACAGTGAGAATGAAAGAATATACATGCAGGTTTTTGGGAGTTTTGGGGAAGTAGCTAGTTAGAAATACAGACACCAAAATCATCTATGTGACCCTAGTAGATGATTCCATTACACTACGATGTAGCACATTCATTATAAAAGGTTAAAGACTAAATGCATTCATTTCCAAAACAGCACTAGTAAGCACAGTATGTAAAGTAACTTGCTTGTTGTGGAAAATATTAAGGGCTTTTGATTTTGAGAGTTATGTTGAGGGCTTTTTCTAATTCGCTCTCTTGATTTGTCTTGAACCGTCATCCAGCAGTCATTAAACTGCATCTTAAGGCACTTCTACATTCAGCCATGGTGGTTACTGCTTGACTTTAGGCACACTTTAACAAAACACACTCAGCTCAAGTGCAAAAGGACTAGGCATGTAACTGTGTAAATGGGAGATTGCCGCAGGTATCAGTGGTATTGGTAATAAATGCTATTTTAGCAGCTTATTATCTTCTTGATGAAACAAAAACAATTCAGAAGCTCTGCTGTTTGTTTTCATAACCACCGAGCCTGTGGTCACATTATCACATCTTAGCATGTAACTTGACTGATCTGAGGACTGTTTAGAGGGACTTTTTCAAATGTTAAGTGGTGCTCTTCTTTTCTATGAGCACATTGCCTTTACTTTTCATTCACTTTAACAAGCTCAACTACGCTGCTGGCATTATTTCTATGAGTAAAAGCTAATGCGCAGTGATTCCCTCAGGATTTAAACACATAAAAAGGACAAAAGTGGCATCCATGGCATTAATGAAAGGTGACATTTCAAATCTCTCATCCAGGCTTTCTCATCTTTTTGCAGGAATGTCATTTTGAGAAACACATTGATAATGTAGTCCCTAATGCATTACTGTGCTGTCTCTAACAGAGTCTCTGCCTAATTTGTTTAAAAAACAGCATTTCCCAACGAGCACCCACCGTGCAGTGACTTTCAGCTCTTTAGCTGCACATTTACTCACTGTACCCTCCCCTTTGGCAACATAAAACATGTAGCACATGGTGTCCTATGAGAAAAGTATTCCCAGGTAAGATAAGATAAGATAAGATAAGCCTTTATTGTCCCACAGCGGGGAAATTTTTAGATATGTTATTTAGGTAACATATTATCGTTATATTTTGAGTCTTTCCTTCCTGACCTGAAAAGCCACAATACTTATTAGCACATTTAATTTGAGATAACTTGACATTTAGCTGTAGAGCTATTTAGAAGTTCTAATTTTCTTGCATCTTTGTTCTCATTTCCTCCAATCATTCAGAGCAGTGTGTGTTAAAGTGATAGCATGGAGAAAGATGAGCAGTGTCCACATTCAAATGACTAAATGAGGTGACCAATTGGACCAATTTCCAAAAACAATTTTCAGTTATTCCTTTAAACAAAAGGAAGCTAGAAATGAAGAAGAAAAAGGCCAGTGTGACAAAACAGAGGCAGTTGATGAGACAAAGACAGAAAGCAAGCAAGACAGACAGTAGAGAAAGAAATAGTTTGAGGAGGGAAAAACACCTGTGAAGTGAAGCAAATAGAGGAGCAGCTTAAACACTGATACTAACAGATGGACGGTGGATAGAAATAAACATATGGCCTCAGGGAAGGAGGGATGGACAGAGAGGAAAAGAGAGACAGAGGGATAAATAGAAAGAGAGAGACCGAATGCGAGAGAGGTAGATAGTGGTAGAGAAAGAAAATGAGAGAGAGAGAGAGAGGGAAAGAGAGAGTGGGAGGACATGGCACACTGAAAGGTGGGACCTTCATTATGCAATGAGGACAGACAAGGGAATAACACGCAGAGACACAGACACACATGCACATACGCACTCACACACACACACACACACACACACAAACCGCTAACGTGCTCTTGTTTGCACGCCTACACACCCAAAACACACAAATGCACAGATGCAGGCTAATTCAGGGAGGATTGCCCAAATTACACAAATGGCAGAATTTCTCTCACAAGTGACAGCATGCTCTCTAATCTGCTGACCTTTGAACGAGGCGAGGACAGCGCCGAGGGGAGGGAGAGCGAGAGAGAGAAAGAAGAAATGAACTGACCATGATTCCTGTGAGCAGACAGACTCCTTTGCCACAGTAGGTGTGAGGAACCATGTCTCCATAGCCGATGGACAGGAAAGTGATGGAGATAAGCCACATGGCTCCCAGGAAGTTACTGGTCACATCCTGGGCATCATGATACCTAAAAAGATGTGTTCAGATGATAAAGTCAGTCAATAGTAAAATATATAAATAAATAAAAACAACATAACTGGCCCACTGGTCCTGTCTGCAAATGTGGGCGTCAAACCTCAAACACGTCATTCAACTGTGCCTGACACAGAACATAAGACAGCTCTTGCCTCCATCATTCCTGCACTATGCACAACGCTGTTGCCGTAGCAACCAAACCTGGTGCAGATCAGAAACAAAGTTGTTTTCTCAAAAACTATTCCGACAGAAAGAAAAAAAGTGAATTTTAGCCCTGGATGTTAGCAATAGATATATTTGCTCTGATCGCTCCATTCTCTAGCCCGAAGAGACACACTCTCCAAATTCGCACCATGTTTGAAGCAGTTTAATTGAGTTTTATTTATTTTTTTTCCTTCATTAATTTGGTTTGGAGAGGGGAGGAAATGCCAATTAAACTTGGATGTAGACCAAACAACGGCTTCCCATTAGCCGGGCAATTATGCATTTAATCAAGCTTATAAACCAAATGACATTTTCCCATATTTCCTTGATTATCTCCAAAAGCATTTAAACACATCAAAAGAGATGGTCACTTTTTGCTTTCCTCTTGATGGTACATCAGTAACAATACATAACTCATGAAATCAGATTATCAATCTTTAAATATAAGTGGACAATGTGATACTACGTCAGTAGCTATTTCATATTTGAAGTATTTAAGTACAATATGTATTCTTCTACCTGTGTATGTAGGAAAACTTACCCCAGAAAAACTACTAAAAATGCTCTGCAAGATGTTAAAAGGACCTTTCAGTTTGGCATTTTTAAGCAGTAAATAAACAATTAATAAACAACACATTATCATTTAGTCGCATTAAGTATTTATGAATGTACTTGTCAACAACTATAACTCTTCCTGTGAAGCATTTGTCACTGGTGTATAAACAATTAATGAATGATTAATAATATAATATACTACAGCTGTAATTATGAGATATGAAGCATTTATTTATTATGTATTTATGAAATGTATTAATGAAGTATTTATTTATTTATAAATACTTCTTCACTCTCCATGACAACTGAGCAAACATCATCCACAGATGAAGGCCATGAGATGCAGATGAAAGCTCTGGGAGAAATGTAGTGAGTGGACTTTGAGCTAGAGCAATGTTTCAACATCTTGGGAAATATGGTTGTTCGCTTTCTTGCCGAGGCTTAGATGAGAATATTGATACCACTCTCATACCTGTCTGGTAAATGCAAGGCTACAGCCAGCAGCTGGTTAGCTTAGCTTAGCATAATGCACATGTGTATAAACAGTTAAAAAATGCATAAAACACGCTGTAACGATTTGTTCGTGTGTTGTTCATACATCATATACTGAATTGTGATTTCAGCTATGTTATACTGTGTTATCAATCAGTCATTCATATGTTTATACACCAGTTACAAATGCGTCATAGGAGAAGGTATAGTTGTTACAAATAATCAAATATTAACGTCCTTATATCTGCTTAAAACTACATTATAGTGTGCTTTAACAAAATTAAGTGTGTGTATACTGCTTATAAATGCTGAATGGGGGGTTAAAAATAAAGTGTTACCGAAGCTGTCTTTCAGGATGGTATTATATTGCTGATTTATGAGACAAAATGGACAAATGGAGTAACAACTCCATCGCCTGGATCAAATCAAGTGTACAACTGGTGAGAAAGCCTCATAAACAGAAGTCTAAAGATGGATTATGTTGCACACATGTCCCAGATTATATTTCCTGCCAATTGAATTTAATTGCTCAGTTGAATTCCTCGTCCAATCACAGTCCAGCACTCTGTCTCAGACACACACACACACACACACACATACACACACACACACAGCTTTGTTACTGACCTCTCGCACACTCGTACGGTCCAGGCAGCGATGATCCACAGAGAGATGCTGAAGACCAGCAGCACCGTCCCGGGGCAGATAGTCATGAGGGTTTTCATTACAAACCGTGTGTTAAAATGTACCTGCAATGCACACACACACACACACACACACACACACACACACACACACACACACACACACACACACTCAGTATAGCAGAGCTGATAAATTACATTGTAATACACATTTTCTTTCAAGCGTGAGCATTGCGTAGCTCTGAAACGTCATCCTGTACACTGTTCTCCACACAGACTTGATGTTTTACTAATTAGTCTTCTGAGTAGCTTTTGATAGCGGCAGCACTCGGAGAATCTCCACTATAATTGGAGTCGAGATCGGGGCTCGCCCTCTGACACGGGTCAAGCTATACAGTGTCTTTGAGTAATTGGCCTATTTCAGTGTAGTTTTTATCTGTGGCTCATTTGTCATCAACTTCTGGCAGATGGATGATCTGAGAGCAATGTTTGAGCCCTGGAAGGGTTAAGCAGCTGATAAATGAGTTGTCATGTTCGAGCTGCACTTCCAATGGCAGCTTCACCTCCTCTCCCCGTCACTGTAGCCTGAGGGTCAGAATAGTGCCATCACAGATACACACGCAACCTGCTAAATTACTCATCTAAAATCTACTCCATCTCTCCCGCTGTCATCCTCCTCCTCGTAGTTTGCATATTTCCACCACACGCTACATCTATACTTCCTGATTTTACAATAATGTTTAGCGTTTATAGTCATAACAAACCTGGCACCAATCATTTGTTGCATGGCTCGTACACATTTCTCCGCACTCGTATTGCAATCTCATTCGAGTCCTTTCTTTTCATGCCCCATTTGAGTCGTATATAATATCTTGTTCCCATTTCACGCTCCCGTCTCATATTGTATTATGAAAGATCCACCACAGCTTACATCTAAGTCTCTATGCACGGCAATAACAAAAGTAGAGGAAGTGGATTTGAACTGGTAGATGAAAAGAAACAGGGTAACTTGAAGGACAGAGCGGCAGGAAGGACTTGAGATAGTTGGAAAGATAGAGGCCAGGAATTAAAGGAAAGGTGGGGACACAGATTTAATTCAGAGGAGAGAGCTCTTGACCTTAATACCTTTACAACTCCCTCACCTCTTTCTAGCTATGAATGCATACTGCATATACACACACCTGCAAGCACAAAACCTTTCTGACCTTATTTAGGGCACCTATACTCCTGGAGGAGGCGTCTGTGAAGAGTTTGCTGTGCAGAAGCATGACTCTGGCGATGAGGTAGAGGCGCAGGAACATGGGCACGCTCAGCACCATGTCCAGGTCAGCCTCGGCCTGCGACGGCGCATACGAGAAGGCCAGCCGCGCCCGCCACTGAAACTTAAAGTCCCCAGGCACTGGATGCACCGCAGACACCAGCAGCTCCAGAGCGATCAGCAGAACCCTTTCCATCGTCATGGCAATGCGCCAGTCGTCCGCTCCGTTGTCGATGACAAACAGCTGCGGGAACAGGAAGGACACAGGGAGAGTTAAAAGAGGGAAAGAGTTACACTTGTTTTAATGCGTCACTCTGCAAACTTTTCATCATGATCCTCTGCTGGCACAGTCCACTCATCAGTACAGCTGACTGAGCTGATGATTAAAGGAACCAGCAGCAATTTAGAGTAAATGTCTCTTTTCTTTGATGTAAAACACCATCCATCTAATCAGTAATCTATTCAGTCTCCACATAGTGCCTTGGCTCATTTTCATATAACCTACAACTCTTACTAAAATTAAACCAAAGATGCCAAGTCATCTGACACTGAACAGGTTCCTAATTATCACAATCACAGTATTTTTCTAAAAAAAAGACCACTACGCTGGTATTTCTTCCAGTCACGTGAGCACTTGCTTAACAATGTTACTTTAATTGCAGTTTTCCCTCCCTGTATGTCGATGTTTGAGGTTCGTAATTGCTGTGGTTACTCTTGATGTTGTCGCCTAAGCTGTTGTTATAAGGAAGTGGTAAGAGCAGGTTTCATTACAGGGGCCCTCCTCCAGACAGTGTTGACAGGAACTGGGGGGGTGCGGGAGGTGGTCGTGGTGGGGGAGGTTGGGTTAATGAGAGGAGAAGCCGGTGGAAAGAAATAGATGAAGAGCAGAGGAAATGAAGAGATAAAGATAGGAACGAGGAAATATCATCATCATAATATTGGACTTGATTGTACAATATTTTTAGAGGCATGTTGATTTACATCTGAAACAGGTTGGAATCTTGCAATTTAGCAGTGAAACTGCATGCATTTCTTCATTTATTAAAATAAAATAAAAACTTTAGGACTAGAAAATGTCTTGATAGGAGATTCTTGCCGTGGACAGAAAAGGTTAAAGAGAGAGAGAGAGAGAGAGAGAGAGAAGCACCACATAGTGCCTACAAAAGAAAGAACGTGAGAGAAATGAGGAACTCCCCTGCTCCCCTGAGTTTACCAGATGCTGTACTGCCTCGAGAAACAGCCAGTGTTAACAATTCCTCTTTACCACATGATTCATCTCAAGGGCTTTTAGCCCACACAAACAGTTATTTAGGAAAACAAAAAAATATAACAGGTCAAACATCAGAACGAGTGGGCATGACAGCCAGCTGGTCACTGTCATGATGAAAGCGTACCGAAGCTCTGACACTTCCTCATCCACCTATTGATACACACACTGCATATTTCATCATTAACTATATCTAGCTCAGCGGGATGTATGTGTTTTCCTTGTTCTAGTGTTGTAACGTGCGTGTGCACACATATAGCCAACATGTGTACGCACACATATGTAGCCTACGCACACGCCTGAGTTATTGTGTAAGCTATCATTTGAACCAAGGGTCAAACGCTGGCTGTATTCTTTAGTGATTTCAGTGAGCGTGTATGTGTGCGTGCACTGTACTTGTGTGTATTTGTGTATGCCTGAGTGAGTTTGAGAGAGAGTGTGCAGACCCAGCCTCGTCATGGTGACTGTTGCCAAGGCGACAACATCAAAGAGCAGCCAAGCTTAATTAGGATCCCCAGCGAGAGAGAGAGAGAGAGAGAGAGAGAGAGAGAGAGAGAGAGAGAGAGGGAGAGAGCGGGAGGAAGAGGGAGGAAGAGAGAGTCAAAAAGACAGGAACGCACTGAGACGAGACAAGAGGAAAGAAAGAGGGGATACAGGAAAAAAGACCGAGAGGTGTGTGTGACAGCGAGTGAAGAGCTACAGAGAGGAAAGCACAGACAGGTTGTCATGTTCTCAGCAGAGACTTGCAAAGGTTTATGCGTGTGTGTGTGTGTGTGTGTGTGTGTGTGTGTACTCACATTTTGGGGACAAAAATCTAGTCGCACAGTCACATCACAGGGACTCACCTCCCATTTGGGGACAAAAAGCTGGTTCCCATATATGGGAGGTAAGGTAAATCACTGAATTTCATGCAGGGTTAATGTCCTCTTAAGTGACAAAAATAAGTTTCTGTGTGTGTGCTTGTTTAAGCCAGAGAGGAGGACATCAAACTCCATGTATATGTTGTCATTCATCCTTTTCTCTCAGGTGTGTGTGAGACAGAGCCACTCCATCAGCCCTGTCTTTCTCTTTTTCTCTGTCTACCTCCCTGTTATTCCTCCTTCCAACATCCCTCACTTCCCTTCCTTCTCTATCTGAATGACATCTATCCAAATCAAAACGGAGGTGATCCAGTTTCTTGCCACTGGAGGAAATGAGCGCCTCTCCCTTCCTCCCCCCCTCCCCCCGTCCTGTCCTCCCTCGCGCTCCTGCTGTCGGTCTTTTCCTGGCTAAATCGCCACAAGGAAGGGATAAATAATTAAATTCCATTAGGAAAGTAATCTGTCAATGGGAGTGAGTGAGTGAGTGCCACTGCCCCAACATGACCAGGACAGAGGGAGGGAATGAGGGATTGGGAAGAGGAAAAGTAGGTAGGGATTGTCTATCAGGAGAGAAACAGGGAGGAAGGTCAGAGAACAGGAAAGCTAAATAAACTTGAACATAAAGAACAAGCCCATAGGGTAAAATGAGCAAGATCATGGGGGAAAAAAGTGTCTTTTGGTACAGGGCAGAGGGCAAGGGACGAAGAAAGGTGACAGAAAGCGGACAGGACAGAAGGAGGGCAAAGTAAGAGAGAAAAACTAAGGGGCAGGCCAGTGGGAGAGAAGAGAAGGGGGACAAAATAGAAAAAAAGGAGACATGTGTGAAGCACCAAAGACAAGCTGAGGTCTCTTCACAGGTGAATGTGTGAGGTCTGAGAGGACACACTCCACCCCAAGTGTCCCCCACTGCTACATCTGAAACCTGCTGGAGGAGTTTGTCACCCCTCCATCTTTCCTCTTCAGCCATCCATCCATCCTTCAATGCCTCGACCCCTTCCAGTCCCCGCGGCCATCCTACCTTGGTAATCGTGTTAAGTCCCTGACTGCAGATGTCTCTCATCACAGAACCAGACGCAACACTGGCCAGACTCTGCCAAACGAGCAAGCAAGACATGCAGGGACAATTTTGCGCACATGCACGCAGACACACATACATACACACATCCAGACGGCCTTGTCGTATATAGCACAGACTCTAAAAAAAGAGTCAGATGCAGGCAAATCAGCCTCATGTCAGCATTTTCCCACGGGAGGGAAAAAGACTAAACCTCAGTCTGGGACGGAGACGGCTCTAATCACTGACGGAGACGGTGACAGAGAGAACACTGCAAAGCATGCACGCATACTTTTACAGGCATAGTCACACCTCTGGGAAACGTCTGGGTCCTACAGCATGGAAATCCCTGGAACAGGCAGAAAATAACTGGGGCAAGCCAAACACACACACACACACACACACACACACACACAAAAGCACAGACACACACCCAGATATATGTGAATATGCAGAGAGGATAACACACTTTCCTTGACTGTAATTGCAGCTCTGAGGGAACACCCCTGTGGCTGTTTCTACACAGTCGACAGAGGAATCGGAAGGAGAGGGGGTGTCATGGAAGTGAAAACGAAGTGTGAGAGATGAGGAAAGGTTCACGGTTTCGGTGTGTGCATGAGCGATGTTGCCGAGTTGGCCACTAGAAAGACTAAAAACAGCAACTGGGAAAGAGTGAAGAAAGGATTCCACCAGCGGTGTCTTGAGACCAGGAATCTCCTTCATTCAATGCAAATATGAAAAACAAACTGAGTTACTAAAAATGGCCAGAGACTAGCAAGACACAAATGGCATCTGATTCATTAACATTTCTTGGAAATAATGTGAAATGCTTCTTTCATGTCTGCAGTCTAAGAAGGATGCTGTGGTTTACTTCACTCTCATTTTCTCTTCCATTATAGTTCCCAGGGCGGATGTACATTATGCAGGATCTGCCGAGCATGACATCATGAAATGAGCGTCCAAGTACTAGACGTCTCAGGGCTTTAAAGAAGACAACCCTTTTTGGAAGACTACTGCTCACTTTATCTTCCTAATGCCATCTGCTTGCCTTTGAGTGGCTGTGAGTGCCAAGCCGGTGTCTTCTTGATCAATGGACTGCTTCTAAAATCCTCCAAAAGTAACTGAATAACACAGTTCACTAATGCTTAAAGTGCACTAATGGACTGGAGAAATATCTCTTTCTCACACACTCTCTTAGAGTTTGTATTTGATTAATTTCAACAACAATTAAATTTTTGCCTTTCAAGTCTGGATTTCTTGCAAGTTTATGAGCTAAAATGAATCCTTTCGTTTTAGAGTACTTGTTGCTGGGTATGTAAAAGTGTGTGTGTGTCTTTATGTGTAAAGAACAGAAGAGAAAGCCACTGGTGAGCTGGCAGATTAGTGAGTCACGCAACAGACAATAACTTCAAACACATAAACCACATAAAATATAAGTTGCAAGCTTCCTAAATTTGCAGATATTCTGAGATTTTTTAAGCAACTATTGGTACGGTTGAGGCTGTTCTCCTCTCCCTCCCTTGTCTGCTTCCCTGTGTGTGTGTGTGTGTGTGTGTGTGTGTGTGTGTGTGTGTGTGGCTGGGCGGGGTCATCGATTCTCCACTTCGCACCTGTGCAGCTGTGGCTGATCCACTAATCACCTATCCTGTCTTCAAATACCGGGTTCTGCTCTCCACTCATCGCCAGATCGTACAGTCTACCAGTATGGTAACTACGGCTCTAGCTTCTCTTTGTGAATTTTCTCGAGTGCCTACTGACGAGTTGTTTTCCCTGTGCTACAGATCCTCGAATACCTGGTCTTCCGCGATCCCGTCAAGCCACCTGCCAGTCTGCCTGCCGAGAGCCCTCAGCCTGCCCAGCCAGCCTGGTCTTCCACGCACCGTGCAACCCAGCTCCCTTGTCTACCCGTATCTCTACCGTGCCTCGCCTTCTGCCTGAACTCAGCACTGGTCTCGGATCACCCCTGAACCTCTCCCCTCCTGGCTGCCTCTGTTTTCAAATAAACTTGCTTAAGAACTATCACGGCCTAGTTTGTCATTCTGCTCACTGGGGTCCCACTAAGCCACCTTAACAAATATTTAGCCTGGTTTTGTCCTTATGAATCATTTATCCTTCTGATTAGATTGGAAACTGTGGTTCATAATAACAGCTGTCTTTAGAGTGTTTTTCTTGATTCATCATTGGCTAGACAGATGATATTTTAAACCTCAGCCTCCATTATTCCTGACCAATCTCAATCAATCGGGTACAATGTTAACTCAAACTAATGGCGTGCGGCTGCACAGATTGGACACTCAATCACATCACGCTCTAAATGTCTCCTGAGTTCATGGTGGTGATAACAATCTCAGCTCAAGTTCTAATAATATCTGTATGATATGATGTTCTGTCTAAACACAATTACAAAGAATTAGAAGTACACAAAAAGCAAGGTTAAACCCAATCATACAAAATAAAAGTGAGGAAAGAAACACATTGTCAAGGGAAGAGATGAAACCATGATTACAAAATAACACAATACTGATTTATGTTGATGTTGCAGAGCCCTGATCATTTTGTGTTTTCAGTCTATTTCACACTTATTCAATGCTCAGTTCAGTTCAATGACCAGACCAGTGTCCAGAGACCCAGGCAGCACGCATAAAAAAGTTTTCTCCTCAAAATTTCTGCTAAGATGTCAACTTTTTCTTGATAGAATAAATTCCTAAACCAGGTGCAATACTAAATGATTTGTCACAGTCCAGCAGGAATATGGTATAGTTGCCGTGGCAACCCTGTTCAAGTTAATCCAATCTTGATTGTAATAAGGATGATTCTTCTTGTTGGTGTTAATATAATGTGGCTATGAAAATGTTATGCAAAAATCTGAGAAAAGGGGAGAAGAAGATGACAAATGTGCCTAAAGTGTATATACACAATGTATTGCAAAGTAAATAGGATCTGAAATCACTGAAAAAGAAATACTGCATAAATAATGGACAAGATCATGTATGTGAATGTATCTTTAGGGATAAAACCTGATTTCTTTAAAGGAGTACGTCACCTATTTAGCATTGTACTCCTATAACAATGTCGCACTCAAGATGGATAGTTTAAAAAAAGTTCAAAATCAGGACCAGAGATGTCATGATTTTTTCCCCAAGCAATCTTCAAAACCTGGTGCCTACATTACCCACAATGCAACTCAACCACTGACAGTTTGGTCGGAGATTCAGGAATGTTATGCTAGTAGCAGCTAATGCAGCCTCAAGCAGAGATGAGGAGCGGGCTTTATACAACTTTTTTCACATATGCAGTAGTACTCCTCAAGACCTGTAAACAGATGTTGATGCGTAAAATCGGTTCCCCTTTGAGATCAATTAGATCTGTGCTACTCATTGTTTTCTAGACACATCTTAAAATAATGACTAAGAAAAAAAATGTTGCTTTATGAAACCCTACACTGCACACATCCGAACTGTGTGGAATTACATTTGCAGATCTGTAGGAACAAACTGTTCTGTTAAGAGCTGAAATTATTCCAGACTGCTTTAAGATAAAATGTCATAACTTTTCCACTGAACCAGAGCCAGCAGGGTCTGATGGCCACTTGCAGTCCAATCTTGTGCTTTTATGCAAATTGCACAGCAAAGCTGGAAATACCAGACATGGCACACCAATAACAACCTGAACAAGCACTTGAGAACTGTACATTTTTGCCAAGGTTTAAGACATTATCAGAACAAGGAAAAGCTTATTACTCCCACAGAGGAAAAGGAAGGAAAAACACAGAAGTAACATTCTTGAAAAAGGTGTCTCAGACTGTGTCCTAGACTATCAGCATTTCAGTCATTTGTATGTCTTATTGAATATCAGCACTTGGATTAGCACAGGCACAGCACTATAATTAAGCTTTATTTGATTTACTAATGGTAACAACAAAACTATGTATTTATCAGGAATTGTAAATAAATGTAACTGAATCCCCAAACTTTAGATTTTTTTGGACAGTTAATGTGGTAGAGGGTCTCAAACCCATCTGATCAGTTAAATTCTAAAACTAATATGTAAATAATAGATGATGATGAGAAGGTTTTTCAGGGATATTATCTTTTTGATCCAGTTCGCTAGCTGTATTTTCTATACGTTTAAGGTGGATTCTTGGGGATTAGTTTGCTCAAATAAGTACGTGAGAACAACTGAGAGAACATGACAGACTTTGGTAAGAATTAGAAGCCATCCCAGAAAAATGTTGGAACATGACTGATGACTGTGAAAATCTAACATTTGGGTATTTTAACAGCAAATATCTCACTCTAAAAGGATTTAGAGAATTTGGCACTGTGTTCATTTGTGCTCCACTGATTTAATCTAAACAGACAGTAAACTAATGAAGTTTTTTTAAGTTTAAGTTTGCGTTTGTTTTCACTTCTGGCCAGGATTTTAACTTTCCAGTTTGCTGGATTGAAAATGAAAGAAACAAACCCAGGAATATCAATGCAGCTCTGCTGACTGAGCACAACACAAAACTGCAATGTTCTCACTTCAAATCAAACATTTTTTCATGTCAGCTCCCTGTCTCTTCTTCGTCATTTTTCACTGTAACGCTGGAATAACACAGCCTTTAAATCACACACACTTCTGCTACATGTTCATGTCGGTTACAGCATGCTACCACTTGCTTTATACAGTGAACAATTATCTCTATTCTATAACAAGCTAATTACTGTCAATAGTTAATGAGAACTCAAATTATTTTCTTTGATGAAAAAGGGAGGAATTTGTAATCTGTAGTCTAGATTGACTGTTTTTCCTTATTTCATGCTGAGCACAGTTGGTTGGGATTGTCTCCTGACAGATTAGAAGAGACAATGAAGATGGAGAGAGAGGAGGAGGAGGAGGAGGAGAGAAACATTAAAAAGAGGAAGGCAGAGAGGTGAGATGCGAGAGATAGCAGAGAAACACAGGATGGAGAGGGGGCATAAAAGGCAAAAAAAGAGAGCACGAGGGGTTTTTAGAGAGAGAAATGCAGACGAGTGTTAAAGTACAACAGGAGATGGGTAAATAGGTGAGAAGTTGAATGCTAAGTAACAAGGCAGGAGAGGAGTCAGGAAGAAAGGATGTGAAACTCAACAACAAAATTGAATTGAGGCCCAGTGGAGGAGAGAGAGCAGACAGATCTGATCTGATAAGCAGGAGGAGAAAGACAGAAAAAAGAAAGAAAAAGAGAAGCACACTGACGGTGATAAAAAAAAAAGTACTGTGAGATAAAAGACATGAGGAGGGAGAGAGGAATGGAGATCAGTGAGAGAGAGAGAGAGAGAGAAAGGTGGTATAAATGCCAGCTAAACCCGATAACATCATTCTGATCTCCAGTGACTCTGCCTCTCCAACCTTCTGTGCAAATATATATATATGTGTGTGTGTGTGTGTTGTGTGTGTGTACGTGCATGTAATATCCTGTTACACGCTGGGCAAAATGCTCCGGCAGAGTGTAATAAGTGTCGTAATCTGAGGATGAGATCTTTATTGAACAATGCCTTTCATTTCGCACAGCATTACTTCTCGTGGTGCGTATCTGTGTGTGTTTGTGTTTGAACCATCCAACAATAAAAACCAGAGACAAACTGACACTTTTTATGCTGCTCATGTATATAAGCAAACAGGCTTAGCACCAGCAGGAAGGTACTGAATAATAAAATGAACATGCATTTGATGAAACATGTGTATGGTTTCAGGTGTAGCCTACATATATGAAAACATGCACTCTGGGATGCTGCACACTGTCACTGCACTCAGCTGTTATGGATGTAACTCCCCCTACAACCACACATTGTTGTTTTTACATTTCTGTTCATGTAGGGTCAAACAAACATGATATGATGTGTATTTGTTAGCTTTAGATTTAGTTGTTAGTGAGTGTAATTTTGAGTTTGGACAAAGCCAGGCTAGCTGTTTAGCCTAGCTTAGCACTAACTGTGAAGACACACTTGCAGCGAACACCGTCTCCGCCACTTCTCGCTTGTTGCTGTGGGCATGTCGGTGCTCACAGGCTACAAGCTACAGTAGCAAGGAGCTTGTTAGTTAGCAAACATTGTGTAAATAAGCATTGCACCAAGCAGCACTTAGTTTTTGTTTGTTCCTATAATCTTGGAGGCAAGGGATCCCAGAAACTCAATAATGATCTTCTCCTCCATAGAATGTAATTTAATTTTGGCCATGATTCACATTTGTAACCATAACATTGTTCTCACAAAGTTAATGACTGAATTGTGGGAACACTCAAACATTGCTAAAAAGTCGATCAGACAAGTTTTAAACAAGCCCCCAGATTAGCCAAATTTATTTGGGAGTGATGCAAAGTGAAATGATTAAACTTCCTGTTTCAACTTAGTTGTGTGCACACAATTTTTTCCTGCTCAACGAGGAATCATTACCAGTATTTCAGGTGTGTTCACCTTTGGCTTTACTTCCTTATAAAGTGGTTTAGATAAACTGGCTAAACTGTTGGGACAGTTTGTAAGCTGTCTGATTATCTGGCTGCAATATCGCTGTGCTCCCAAATTTCATCAATTTTAGTGAGTACAGTGTTATAATAACAACCAATAGAAATGATGGCCAAAACTACAAAAATAATACGCAACTTGTAGTAAAGCGGGATTATCATTTAAAGCTGTCAGCTGCTGTAGAGTAAAAATGCTCATAAATGATGACCTTCCTCACTCAAATTATTATCAAAAGTGATTTTGGGACAAATCACCTCCCCCACGCTGCTGCGCTTCCCCCTCTGTACCTTCATAGCACTCTCCCTAAACTCCTAACTTCATTTAATCAAAAGGAATGATTTCTCAAAAAGATTAACAGAAGACCATTATCTCTCTCTCTCTCGCTCTCTCTCTCTCTCTCTCTCGACCTTACAGTAGCTACTCTCAATCTCTTCTTTCCCTGACGGCATTAGCGTGCCTGTCACGTGCAGCTGCCACAGTGTGCGTGGGAGGATGACTGACTCCGTATGTGAATGTGACATCAAACTATCAATGAATGCACACTTGCACGTGCACCACATGTGCATACACTGAGTCGGCTCCTTTTCGTCTTGAATCTTAATACACAGCGGCTGCCTATTACAGACTGATTACCAGTATTTCAGTTCCTGTGTATGACAGTGAATAAGCAATGGGCGTCTAGTTATTGATCCACAGACGGCGAGCCTGAACCTCAGAGCAGAATGCATCAGAATCCCCATCACAGACCCGATGGAACTTTAATAGACATTTACAGCAACATCCAAGCTGTGATGTAATGAAAAAAAGTCACAGCATTAAACTAATATGTGGTTAGATGGATGAGTGTTGCTCCGTGGTTTAGCTGGTGGGAGTAATAGCTGGTGTGGGGGCACTCATTGGGTCTGATTCCCGCAAGGCTCCCATAAATAGTCAATGTGCATCGATTGCAAATGGCTTCAGATGAAAACCCCGGCTAAATGACCGTGGTACCATTATATTAGTGAAATGACAAACAGCAAAACAGATATCATGAAGCATGAAAGCATTTCTGATTGATTGTTTCAGCCTTACAAGAGGTTGAGGCTATGTGTGTTTGTGTGCCTTGCGTGTGTGTGTGTGTGTGTGTGTGTGTTTGTATGTTTATGTGTGTTCTCTGTGCATCTGTTGAATGATTGTTATTGGCTGAGTGTGTATTTAACATGCGGTGTGTATCTGCTCGATGCAAAGCCATGCATACTGTTTGTCGATCCCACTACGACTCTCATTAATGTCATTAATTGGCTGGAGCCGACACACACCTGGGTCCCTTGGTCTATCTCAGGAGCCTGAGGGACGACAACATAGTGTGCACACCATAGATAGAGCTCAGACGTGCCTCTGTTTATATTTGAAGAAAAGCACTCCAACAAAAATCTGAAGGCACTAAAGGAATAGTTGCTATTTTGGGAAAAACGCTTTCTTGCCAAGAGTTAGATGAGAAGACTCTCATATCTGTTCACTAAATATAAAGTTACAACCAGCAGCTGGTTGGCTTAGTTTAGCATAAAGACGGGAAACAAGAGGAAACAGCTAGCCTGGCTCTGTCCAAAGGTAACAAAGTCTGCCTACCAACACCTCTAAAGCTCACTAGTTACTGATAAGTTACACAGTGGGTTATGTGCGTGACCAAGGCGCAGTGACGTCCTGTAATCTTGAAATCATCCTGCATATAATCCTTTGTAAAACCACAAATTGTTGTTCTGACATTTTAACTTTATAGCATACTAAAACCTTTTGTATGGATTAAACAAACAAGATATAACATGTTAATCGGTGAGCTTTAGAGGTGCTGGTAGGCTGATTTTGTTATGTTAAAGCAGAGCAGGCTAGCTGTTTCCACCTGCTTCTAGTCTTTATGCTAAGCTAAGCTAATCACCTCCCAGCTCTAGCTCCACAGTTAACTCACAGACATGAGGGTGGTATCTATCATCTTCTCTAACTCTCTGCAAAGCTAAGCTACTAAGGCTACCAAAATGCCAAACACCTGCCTGTGAGTTAGTTTGTGTCAGTGTGTATAGAGGTATGTCTGCCGTTGGATGTATGTGCATGTGTTTTACCTGAACTTCCCGTGCATGGTAGGCTATGATGAGGCCCAGCAGTATGACTGTGGACAGACTGATCAGACACTTCAGGGCCAGGGAATACATGGAGCTCTGCAGAGAGAAAATTGACACACACATCCTTAGAAACATGCAGCACAAACATAATACACATTTCAGATCGACTTTGCTATGATATTTAGAGTACAATGACAAAAAAAACATCCACGAAAGATCCCACACTCATGATAGTCGACATTCTGTCACAAGTCTGGTTCAACTTGGAGCGAGTCCCAGATGTCACACGATGTCCTCTGTCACTCCTCCGCTAAAATGGCATGTGTACCATAGCCGCACTGGCTCAGCATAGACAATAAGAACTAACATTTACAAAACAGACCTTCAAACGCTGAGCAGAAGTAGAATGATAGTATTCCACTCGTCAATATCACTGCAGTCGAGCTTTAAATCCTCTGCTTGTCTGGTTTCATAGGGCTTATAATCAATGAACTGGGTGACTTCCGATCAATACAACTCATAGCACTTCAGTGGCTTCTTTAACCCCCTCACCTCACACACTCAGAGCACAGCATACGCTTTAGCACATTTACCCAAGAAACACACAACTGCACACACCTAATCTACATCACAATATACAGATGGAACATCAAAAGTGTATTAGATTGTTTTTGTTTGCTGTTCCCCAGTGAGTTTAAGTGTTCATTTGAGAATATATTTTTATTGGTAACAGCCTATTTGGTCATGTGTGAGACAAATGTGCTGTGGGATTGAATGAATTGTCTCAGGTGCCACAACATCATCAGAAAGGAAAAGGCACCAGGTATCACAACTTCAAAAAGACGTTCAAAAGCTGAGATAATAAGAAAGCATGCATGTTATCTATTTAAACACAACTTGTGTCTTTAGTAAGTGGCCACGGCATATGTGAATTAATGCCCACTGAAGCATCCTGGTATATCAACAACAACAACAACAAAAAAAGATTCAGTGGAGGAAATGTTACTCCACTTCGCCTTCTGTTTTTTTTTTGTTTTTCTGCTTTCACCTCATCCATAACTGTCATGCATCAGGAAACCTTGTTAGCCATGCTAGTGGCAATGTCAGTTTGTGTGCCGGCCGGTCCACCTCTTTGGTCCAGACTGAAATATCTTGACAGTACTGAAGTACTGGATTGACATTCATGTTCCTCACAGGATGAATCCTTCTGACTTTGTCACCCTCTGGCTTTTCATCTAGTTTTCACTTATTCAGTGAAATGTTTCAACATCTATTCGATGGATTGGCACCACATTTTGTACAGACATTCATGGTTCTCAGACAATGTATTCTAATGACTTTGGTGATCCCCTGACCTTTTCTGCAGCGCTGCCAGCAAGTTGACATTTTTGGTTTTCGTTGAAATATCTCTACAACTATTGGATTGGTCACAGTGAAATTTGGTACAGGTATTCATGGATCCCAGAGGTTGAATTGCAAAAACTTGTATCCCCATCTAGCGCCATCATCAGGTCAACATTTATTTTTATCCAATACTTTGGTTTATGACCAAATACCTTTTAAAACTAACCTTCCCACCAGCTTCAGCTGGTGATAGTAAACATTTTACCTGCTAAACATCAACATGCAAGCCCCATCATTGGGAGCATGTTAGCATGCTGATGTGGACTAATACATGCAATTTATCAATTAAAGTAGGTATTATACAAAGAAAAGTCTTCAGACAGTATTAGACAGGGTTATGCAGTTATGCACTACTTCAGGTGTCAAACATCACTGTAAGGAAGCCCCAGGCTCATTAGTTCCTACTGAAGAGGTAAATATAAAAAAAGGGTTACAAATACCTAGTTTAATTAGTTATTTTCATTATAGTTTTTTTTTTAGTAAAGAGTAATTTGTTGGAAATTATTTTCAGTGGCGGATTAATATGCCTTTGGTGCTCTGGTGACTATTTACAGCAGACTGGTGTATGATGAACCCAGTGTAACAGTGTGGCTCACTGATGTGTTGTTGATAGTAACAATGGAGCTCGAAGGCACAGAGGAATAAGACATATCAGACTTTGGCTACACAGGCAGTGCTTGTTAGCAGAATAAATTCATTGTTAGTTTTGGTCTTTTAATGGGATTTGTTGACAATAAGAAAAATATAGAATATCGACAAACTTATCCTTTAAATTTTGAAGAAAAGAGGCAAAAGAACTAATAAAAAAATGACATACCCCTCAGGTAAAACTAAATTGTCTTCGCTTTGTCTAGTGTTATGTCTATTTATCTATAAACAAGCATGAATAAGACTGATATTGGCTTGCTGACCTTTTATCAGAAATTGAATTTTGTCAGTGTGGTTCACCAGGTTTCAGGTGTCATTCATTATTTTCATATTGAGTATTTTGGTGTCAATATTTTGTTTCAGAAGCTTTTCCAACCAGTGAAATATTGGCAAAAAGATTCTGCACACAGATGCAAAATGTCAGGAGTCCGCAGTCAAACAAAACATTTAGTTTGACTCATTTTCCAAGCTTTAGAAATCAAACTAGCTGCATTCAGTACTTTGGTTTCTAAAAGCCACACTCGCTAGATTGATTCATTTGCCTACATCAGCTCAAGGACTATGTTTTGAATTGCAGAGTACAATAAACAAAAAAACCCAAAGTGCAATCATTCTCGAGATCACCAAGGCCACAAGATGAGCACAACAGCTTACTGTCCTCTTCAAGAGAAGAGTTGAGCCACCTTAAGACTGCAGCATCTCAGATCACATATTTCAGTTGTTAAGTAGGATGCTGTTAAGCATTCATCGCCAATCACTCTCTTTATCTGAGTGCGCATTCCGAGTTTAGACACATATTACTCAGCCTTTACTTTGTGACGTTATTAAGCACAATCTACATTGCATTTTGGGTTCATGAATATATATTGCAAGTCAGCCTCCTGGAAAATAGAGTGTGTTAGTGTGTTACTGTGTCTATGTAGGGTCTCTGTAGATGCTTCATGGCCTTAATAGTATTAATTTAACATCACACAAACACACAGAAACACACGCACACACACAGTCTAGTTTGTTAATCCTCACTGACATCCTCCTCTGGTGAGTATTCGTTTTTCACATAATTATCAAAATCTGAGAGGACTGAATATGAGACTGGGTGCCCTTTCTACCATTTACATTCATATACACACACCAGGAGAGCATTAAGTGAGTGTTGTTCATTTGTTGCTCATATCAGTGTGGTTATTGGCCACTGCACAACATCTGGAAAATACCATCTAGCTTCGGCTCTCCACTGATTCCCTCTATCGGCTTGGCCAAAGCTCTAGCTGTCTTTTGGTCTTTATTTGCTCACGCTCTCTTTTCCTGTCTCGGTCTGTCTCTCCTCTGCTAACATCTCATTTGCACTCGCTGAAGCAAACTAGGTGCAAAGGAAGCCAACATTGTTGTGCTAATGAGAAAAATGCAGACTTGGACTTTAGCAGCTTGTCTGTTTAAACACAGTCACACTGGTGAGCTGAAATGTGATTTGCTTGGAGTTTTCTCTCTCTCTCTCTCTCTCTCTCTCTCTCTCTACTCCCTCACCTCTCTTGCTGCGTTTACCTCCAGCCGTCTGTTGGACGTTCAGTTTTTTTTTCAGTTCTGCCCATCACACTGTCAAGAGCATTTTGTTTCTGCCTGTTTCCACTTCACTTACTCTGCCTGTATAGTGAATGACTCGACTGTGACTGAGATCTATGTGTGTACATGCTTGCCTTCTGTTCATTTCTTCATTTTAATACCATGACCGCTGAGAATTCTCGATTCTAATTGGCTGGCAGAGGTCCATTAATTTCTAGTAACTGGACACCTCTGATGCAGGTGTTTGTCGTTCTAAATGAACGCACTTGTATTGAAATCTAGATAAAGACAGCAACAATGAAGCTAAAATAAAAGCAATTTGTGTGTCTTACTTACTACTTCCTTAAAAATGAATTATAAAGATGTGGATAGCAACAGATCTCCTCGCACAGCCTCTGTTCGAAACAAGCATCCACTTTACTATTCTAGTACAGTCGTGGCACCTGTAGTGTGTACAGTCCCTCACTGCCACGCAGGTGCAACAAGCATGAATTGGGTTTTTGTGATGTTTGTGTGACCAGTTAAAGTTCCACATTTTCCACATACTTTTATACTCACTTTCTTGCCATGAATTAGACAAGAAGATTGATACCACTCTCATGTCGTTGCGTTAAGTATCGAGCTAGAGTCAGCAGGCAATTAACGACAAGTTGTGGTGTCACAGGGGAGATTTTATGCAGGACTATTTCAGAAATGTAAAAATGACAATATGTTTGGTTTTTCGAGAAGTTACACGCTGTAACTACTTCTTGATGAACAACAGGAGAGTAGAGTACCTTCCCGGAATCTTGTTGTCACAGTGAGGTCGCCAGGCAATCAGCAGTGTACAGGTACAAGCACAGGTGTAAATAATCAAATTAATGAGGGCTGAATTCCATATAGCTGCTTCAGTTTCAGGGTCCTGGTATTGGTCATGCCGGTTCACTGTCACACTGTCATGGCTTACTGGGACACTTGACTAGAATGGAGCCATCATTAATGTTAGTAACACCTTATTTACACCCTTTGTTTTATTCTGAACTGACGTTTGATGAATTTAATTGTCTTAGTGTGTTTTTACTGTGTTTATGTTTCATGTTTTATGTTTGTGTTTTTATGCTGCCTTGCTGCAAAAACAATTTCCTCTTGTGGGACAATAAAGATCTGAACTGAAATGAGCTGTGCTTTTCCCAGTATGACAAGTCAAAAGGCTTAGTGCCAGGCAGAGACGGACAAAGTGTTGTTCATCAGGAAATAGCACAACATGCAACTCCCTTTAAAACCACAAACTCTTGTTTGAACATTTCTCTTTGTGTACAGATTCAAACAAAATACAACGTGTTAATCAGTTTCAAGCAGTAGACTTTTAAAATAATGTTAGCTTAAAGTTGGTGGCCTGCGTACAACCATAAATTTTAGTTGTGGAATACAACTTGTCAAATTTCGGACTATCCCTGACAAATATTGTATATGTTTGCATTCGCGTGCATGTGCAATGTGTGTAAGTGTGTTTCTTTTCCTGTTTCTTTTTGTCCAGCTGTGCATAAGTGTGTGATTAGTGTGTATTGATCAATGGCTTGGAGGACAGCATGCGGAGATAATGAGCTTTTTGAGCTTCTTTAGTTCAATCAGCAGGCAGACACACACACACACACACACACACACACACACACACACACACACACACACACACACACACACACACACACACACACACACACACACACACACACACACACCAGGTAGTATCTAGATGTGGGTTTCCCCCAATTGTCCCCACCTCACCCTTATTGACACAGATGTGAGAGCAAATACACTTCGCTTAACAACACATTTCTCTCGTAGTGATAAGTCGCTCACTACATGTGTTGATAATGCATGTGCATGAATGTGTGTGTTGTGTGCGCGCGTGCGTGAGTGAGTGAGTGTGTTGTAATGAGTTAGCCTTGGGGGTCTCTCCCTGTCAGAGCGATGGCTTCTTGCAATCAGTCTCCAGGGAAACAGGCACTAGACAGAGGAGCGATGTCACCTTACCAGGATAAACACAGACACACACACACACACACTCACTCGACTGCACATTGACACACACCATTACGGCCCTACACACTCAATTAATTCCAGACAAAGGAATATGTGAATGCACACACACACACACACTAGCAGGTGCATCCATGGGTACTTATATGACAGAGCTGAATACATAGAGACATAAAGATACACACTCCATAGGTGTGTACACACAGAGGAGACGACTCAGTGACGTGAATGTTGGCAGATGATGCAAGTTCTAACACACCCATGTGTACCAACACACTCACACATACAGAGAGAGGTAGCCTAGCCTTGTTACACTGAAAGAAATGAGCATATTTGTACCTGTTAAGAGCAAGACCTGTGGGATCTACTGTCCCTCAGAAGCCTGTGATCTCGAAGATGAAGGGAGTGTGGAGCAGAATGGAGGAAAAGAGAGGAGGGGGAGGAGGAGGAGGAGGGGGAGAGCGGCGCAGAAGTGCTGAGATGGCTGATAGCTCCTTTAGAGGATATGGTGGCAGTTGGCGAGTTTAATTCCCTGATGATCCTCATGTACTGTCTGAAAAGCAGCACGCAGCCACTGTAAGTGGCCTTGCGGAAAAAGGTCTGGAAAGGTCTCCTAGTAAATGCCATAGGTAGGGGAACGATGGCGGGGAGGGAGAGACGGAGGTAGCGCAGGGGGAATGTAGGATATGTTGTAAGCCTGCTGAGATGGCAATGACCCCCTTGGGGAAATGGAGATGTATTTAATGCTCACCAGGGCAGGAACAGGAAGGAAGGAAGGAAGGAAGGAAATCATCTATGCTTATGGTGAGAAAGGGACAGTAAGTGGGTACAAACTCACGCATGATACCTCGTCCTTCTGCCTCTCTCTCTCTCTCTCACACACACACACACACACACACAACACCCATCTGTACGTCAATGTGTCGAGTGTGTGCATTGACAGGTTGACAACAGCTGTGTGGTCCCTCAGAATAGCCATGTTCCATTGCAAGCCTGAAACATGGCGTGGAGCCGGGGGGCCCCGAGGAGCCACTTGGGCCTTGAAATGATCTATTGATCTGACAGTGACAGGCCACATGCTGAGAGTCCCAAGTGTCCAAGGGCCTCAGTTATTCTCAGATAGAGACACATGTCAGACCGGGACCCCCTGCCTTTTAACCTGCTTCTAATAAAATCAATAATAGAAGCTCATAAAAGTGTTTTTAAGAGGAAGTGTCCTCATGCTGTTGTTAACATTTGATGTGTCAAGGTCCTGGATCAGTGACAGTGATCATGAAAAGAGGCCACAGAAAATGTAGAGTTAAAAAGACATCGTGATGCTTGACACTCTGAAGATGTACAGTATAGAGACTCTCAAAAACATGTCTCAAGACAAGTTAATTTAACAGTTTGAAAGGCTCAGTTTTGCTTTTGTCTTGGATGCTTTTTGTGGGAAAACTCACAATTCTGCCTGAGAGCAAATTAAATTATTTCACATTCATGAATTATTTCATCATCTAATATTCTCTCTGCATAATCTGTCTTGGCTCAACAACTGTTATTGGACATTTACTGTGTAGGAATTCACTGCCCCTGCCTAGAGTGCTGAATATCAATGGTGGGAGAAGTATTCAGATACTTTAATTAAGTAAAAATTACCAACACCACAAAAATACTCCTTTGCAAGTAAACCTCCTTCATTCAAGTAAAAGTACATAAGTGTTATCAGCAAAATGTAGCCCCTGTGAGTTATGCATTATTATATGTTACATTGGTATTAGATTGGTAATAAGGATGCATCAGAGTGTAAGTTTTGTTGTGACTGGTTGAGGTGGAGCTAATTTTAACAACTGTTGGGTATTTAATGTATAATAATCTCATTGTATTTTACTAGCTCGTCATGTTTTTTTATTTAAAATCTTAATCTTAAAAAGTAACTTCAAGTAACTATTGCTGTCAAATAAATGTAGTGGAGTAAAAAGTTGTGAAATGAAGCACGACTCCTCAAAATTGTACTTAAGTGCAGTACTTAAGTACATGTACTTAGTTACTCTCCACCACTGCTGAATAAACATATGTAAGAACAGTTTTTACCTGCATCAAAACTGATCTCACTAATCTCAAATGTGGCCTTGATTGTAGACAGAAAGTTAACTGACGATAGAGGCTATACTACAATGAACGGGACATGTCAGCTGTAGCCACAGTATGTGCTGACAGGGTTTGAAATCTGTTTCTGCACATGAATATACATATGCTTACTCACTATACCCACAGTCACGAACACCATGTCCTCCTCTGTTAACCTCTCTCCCTTTATCCTTCCTAACACACAAACAAACACACACACACACACACACACACACACACACACAAACCCACAAACACACACACACACAATTCAACCCACCCTGTTTAGTTCCATTCTTATTCTTCATCTCTATTTTTGGGAGCAAGATAGAGCAGCTGGTTTGGTAGAAACACATACACACACTGGCAGTATACAGTGACATTTAATTTACAGCTATTGTCAAAGACACAAAGTCTTACGGTGCTGTTAATATATACACACACGTGTTTATTTTCAATAATGAAAAATTATCTGTACCTATCACATTTCCCCACAAGCTGTCAATACACAACACAGAAACTAGCACCTCTGAAAGGCAGCATCCATTTACAAGGTGCGGGTTTGCGCGGCACGTGTGTGCTGGGGTGGACAGTGAATGTGTGGGCGAGTGATTATCAATAATCAATAGAAGAAATCATTCAAGGTTTCCCCCCCTAGACTGGTTTAAAGCACTGCATGAACCTCTCCATTTCTCTCTCTGCTGTCCTCCAATCCATCTCCCTCTCCGTTCTCTTTTTCATCCTCATGATCTCTATCCATTTTTCACAACAACCAGCGGGCTTCTTTCCACCTCAATTATCTAAGTGAGGGCTTGAACTGTCTGATGGAACTCCAGTAGCTGTTGGAGTCAAACCAAATCTGCAACCATAAAAACAGAAAAAATTATATATATATATATATACACATAACTTGGCACTCAATGTTTAAAAATGAATTTAATGATCAGGCTTTGCTGAAGCATACTTAACTCTCTGGATTCAAGCTCTTGTTAAAAATGTACAACACTGAAAAGAGACTACGAGGTGCAAAGATATTTTACATACTATTCTTCCTCAACTCAGACTTCCTGTTCTTAACTAGATACCTTAATGAACATAGATTAACCAATATAGTGAGAGTACTGGCAAACACAGTGGCCGCCCTGTTCGAATTCACAGCTGTCCATCAATTCTTATTGATAGACATGACTGCCTGATTCAGATGAGGAGCGTATTGGTTGTAGCTTAAGAACCTAAATCAGGCTTTTCATTATCGCCTTTCCTTTTTTCTCTCTCCTACAGCCTTTCATTTCTCGCCCAGCCGCTTCTCTCTTCCGATCACACTCCCCCAGTTTGACGCCCACTGGAAGAGCACAGGAGCAGAGGGAGGGCGAAAGTGACGGGAAAAATGAAAGAAAGAAAAGAAAGAAAAGCAGGATAAAGAGACAGGCGTGGAGTTGAAATAGAAAAGAGACAGACAGAGAAAGAGAGGACAAAAAGTGTCGGCCTTCTCCTTCAGGGAGGAGAATAGGTCGACAGAAAGGAAGAAAAGAGACGAGGGAGAGAGAAATTCAAACCATGAATTTTCATTAATAAAAAGACATAGCCTCTAAAGGAGGGATTTTCATAAAGTAATGAGACAGAGGCAAAGAGAAAAAGAAGCAGAGACACAGGCAGCAAAACCGAACAGGCAGATTTCTCTAGCAATGACAATAACAGAGAGAGACCAAGTATCAACTGGAGACCACAGACTACAAACAGACTACAGAGGAGGAGGGGGATAGAGATGAGAGACACACCCAGCTGGCCTATTCTAATAGGCTACCTGTAAATCTGTGCTCTCATGATCCGATATTCTCCATCACATGATCAGTGATCCATATATGACGAGCTGCTTAAGTGGAAGTTATGTTTCCACCTTATTAGCTAAAGAAAACCAGCTCTCTGTGACATGTCAGACTGAAAGAAGGGACGGATCGAGGACAGAAGTATCTCTGCATTAGGAAGGTGAGCACAACATGCTCCAAGGCTCACTGACACCCTGCGACACACACACACACACACACACACACACACACACACACACACACACACACACACACACACACACATACGCAAACACAGCCAAAATAAAAAGACAATAGCAGCCAGGGGCCGATTCAGCTTATTACACTCCCCATTACACAGACAAATGAGATCCTGGCCTCCTACTGATAATCTGCCCCCCATGTCCTCTGCATTGTTGTATTACATCACCCAGAAGCAGCAACTGTCAAGCCTGGTCGTTACAATACACAACCCTACAACAACATGGGCATGGTGCTGGTCAGACTGAGTGGGGTGTGCCAATCATGAATTGGATGATTAACTGGTAACAGCTGACTCTAATTATCTGGCCAATGACCCGTCCAAAACAGCCAAGGTTTGGGCGTCCTGATGACCTGGGGGTTGTACCATTTAACATCCACGGTTCGAATCTGGCTGGTGACCTTTGTTACATGTCATTCTCTTTCTTTCTCTCCTTATATTTCCTGTCACTTTTACTGGCTATTATCAAAATAAAGGCAAAAATGACCCAAGAAATGCTTAAAAAGATCCAAAGTTAACCAAGGAAATTCCAGCTAAGCACCAGTGCACAGTGCTACAGCCATCATGACAGCCTGGTGTGACATTTGTGGACATGTGTATGTACTGAGGCTACATTAAAGGGGAAATCTACCAATTTATTATTGCACTTCCATGAAGTTTGGGGACTTGGGGGCAAAATTGTAGCAGCAGAAGCCGAGATATCCTAACTTTTAGTCCCTAGTAATGTGGATCCCACACTTCCCATAATGCAACTTCTGTCTTTCATTAGACCCTCCCTGTCTGGTAATGACCAACTCCACACCCTCACTTTGTAACTCAGGCTTTCTTCTATATATTTATAGTCTCCAAGCACAGGCCAAGATAACCCAGATGACATCGCTATGACATCAACAGGGTTATTCTCTCACACTTCAATGAGCTCCTCCAGAGCCACAGAACACATTATACAGCTGTAGTCGTACTATATCATGACTATTACACTGATCTTTATTTGTAAAATCAGTGGAGTGCCCCTTTAAGTCCCCTCACCTTGGTGTACACGCCCCACGACAGCTCCGTCTCAATCACCATGACGACGATGCCAAACATTCCAAAGATGAGGGCATAGTCACTCAGCCGCTTTCTCTTCTCGAACAGCGCCCTGCGATGCCCCAGTTTATAGCCAATGTTTTGGTTCTTCCGTTTGGAGGCCTTGGAGGTGCTGCCCCTGGCCCCGGTGCCCACTGCCCCGACCCCTCCCTGCCTGCTGCCCCTCCCCGTCTGCGCCCGCCTGCTCTCCACCAGAGCGTGGTTCTGGTGGTAGATGGACATCTGGTTGGATGTGGAGTCGGTGATGTCATACCCGGCTCTGGGGTACGGTGAGTCTTCTTTGGATGAAATCACAATCTCTGGAGGGCTCTGAATTGGGGGTTGATTGGTAGAGGACTGGGCCACCAAGGAGGTAGGAGGAGCTTCTCGCTGTCGGTCATGCCCCCCAGCGGCCGTTGCCCCAGCAACAGCTGAAACGCCACCCTCTTTGGTTTCGCTGCTGCTGTCTGATTCGATGAGGTTTCTGCGGGAGGCGCTGAGGCGGCTCAGGGGCTTCATGACCCCCCCTGTGTACTTACAGGAGCTCATGGCGATCTCTGTGAAGGGGTTACTGTCCCTACGGTGAACCAGAGGGCTTGCCTGTCTGTGTTTGCAGCCCCTCTCCCTGTCCCTGTCCCGCTCTCTGTCCCTCTCCCGCTCCATGGAGGGCGAGTGGGAGGAGTAAAAGAGGGCGTTGTAGACCGGAGAGTCCCCACTCAGGCTGTGCTGCGAGCCCAGGCAGGAGGAGAGCGGGGTGCTGGTGGGGTGCAGGGCGTTGGGGATGGGTGGGGGCAGAGGCTGGGCTCCAGAGGATGACAGAGGCAACTTGGGGAGCGATGCTGGAGGCAGGTTGGGCGTGGCAGGGGACGGGGACGGGGTGCTGCCATTTAGACGGTCGAGGCTTGATCCTCCCATGTGGTTGGAGTGGTTTGATCCTGGCTGGTTGCCAGTGGTGGAGGAATGGGATATACTGCCCAGGGGAAGGAGGAAGCGCTGGTCCTCATCCTCGCTCCCTCCTAGCAGAGCCAAGCTCAGAGAGGGGGGAGGCTCCATGGTCACGGCTGTGGCCACGCACCTGTCTACAGACAAACACAGAAAAGGAGAAGAACTGTAAGACAGGAGAAAAATGAGAGAACACAGACCATTTATCATGACGGTAGTAATGAAGACAGGATAGACAGAGGGAGAGTGGCTGGAGGGAGGAGTGGTGGAGGTTTGTGATGGATTGCGGTTAGTTAAAAGAAATGAGGGAAAAGACTGAACTCCAAAAGCTGAAGATGAGTGACAAAGAGGGTCAGCAGAGTGAAGAAAAGTAGCCATAATTGGGGAATATGTTATTCCTTGAGTCGCATTTGAGTCAGCTGCCCAGTCAGCCCCTCTCAGCGCTCTCTCTCTCTGTTTCTCAGCGTCCTCTCCTTCTCTCACATCCCACAATGCTTCCAGCAATCTATGCCATAAAATGTCATGTCTGTGTTACGTTGCTGTTAGCCAGGAGGATGGGGCAGATCCACTGGCTTTACACCATGGAAATGAGATCAGGTCAGGGACTAAAGGATAATAATTACACATGAGTCGATTTTGATAGCAGGAGAAGTACTGTGACTGTGCGTGTGTGCCTCAGTTAAGCATAAATTGGCTGCATTTTGTTGCATTTGATTGATCCAAAATAATAACCTACTTTCAGTATGATATAACCAGACACCTTCACGGCCCCCTCCTCCCTGTCTGTTTCTCTACCTACCTCCTACCTCGTCTCTCTCAGTCCCTGTCCCCCAGGTTAGTTGTGTTGAATCACTGGCTGGATGAAAATAGACCACCACACTTTTTCTTTTTCATGTTGTCACGGCCATCCCATCATCTGTTCGCTTCGCCTCCTTTCATATAGCTCCTTCCACAGGTCCTCGCTTGCCTCTCGAAATTGTGCGTCGCTTCCCACAGATGTTGCCTCCGTCTCCGCTCACTTGATATGATCAGTTTGTCTCTTTCTCAATCCTCGGAGATCTCTCGATGGTGCCCATTTCGATCCCGTCAGTGACACTCGACGCGAGATGAAGAGGAATAATCCATGGTGACAGGATTAAATCGGTTAACCTGTGGCTGCACGTCAAAAATGTGCAGCCACATAAACGGGCAAAAGAGGCGGAAAAAAAAGAAGAAATAACCCCGCAAAGCTGGACGTCAAGTAGGCTAACAGTCCTCAGATGAGCAGTGAAGCCTGTGATTTAATATGTGACTCCACCGACTTCCACTCAATCTCCAGCTCACTGTCTCCCCGGATCTGTCTCTCACTCTCTCCTCCAACTTCTCTCCCTCTTTCTCCGCCTCCAGACCTGCCGTTCATTCCCATTGGACGGAATCAGAAAGGCGAAATAAGCGCTGAAAACAGGTGACAGGATTTGTAAAACAAATGTCTAATGAATTGTAGCCCACCTGGGTTATGTTGGGGGTTATTATTATTTTTCTTTTACCATAGCCTCAGAAAACAGCATTTGTAGCTGCTGCCTCTAGCTGTATAATAAAGACTATATGGCCTATCTGGTCGCTTATGGCACCTGTTACGCCCGTAAAAGGACGCTGGAACTCAATGTAAAAAAACAAACAAACAAAGGCATTCAGAGAAATGGGAATACATTTGTAAAACAAAGATATCTCTTGCTTACGAAACTGTCATGTACAACAACCTGCAACACATGGCGAGGAGGAGGGTGTGGACGCACACTTCTGTTTTGTGATTAAATTGATTAATTAAGAAGAAAAAAAAAACCTTGGAGAATTGATAGACTAAAATAAGATATTTGTATTAGCCTCTAAAGTAGGCTACATTAGTGTTTTTCTCTCCTTTCTTATCTGATCTATCTTCCTGTCTTATCTTATCGTGTCTGGAGCTGCGGCTTACAATTGCCTTTGCAGGGGTAAATAAAGTTGTAATGAATTGAATATTAGCTTAATAATTAAGGCCTTAAGATGAACAATTAACACAAAAATCTGATGCATAATTTACAGAAGATAGATGTAACCAGTTTTTTTTTTTTATTAAAGATACCCTCCAGACATATTTTAACTAAATTGCTCTACTTTGAATAATAATTTGTATCTGATATGTTCTTTTCGCAAAAAAAAAAAAGTTAAATTATCTTGTTAAAATCTTTGAAATTATATCTCCTTCATTAAAAATCCAGAATCTATAAGTTGAACTGCTGGACAGTTATCACTGTATGTACTGTACTGTACTGTATACTGTATATCACACTTTTGCAAGTTGAATTTTGAACCAGGATTGGCTTCCAAACTATTTGTGATGTCACAAATCATGTTTGTAGGCCTGCCCCTGAAAATGGGATTTTCACTGAGCACATAGAAACTTTCCACTTTCAGCAGATTAATGTGAAAACATCCTTCTAGTGTCAAACTCTGCACAATCATCATTCTCTACAGTGAAGCTCAAATATTCAACTGTACGAACAAAAAGAAAAACTTATTTTTGAGTGGAAAAATTAAGGATTCTCTGATTTCATTCCTCGCAGACTAATCAATTTATAATTCCAACTCTACAGAGTCTATACAGCATAATCCTCCATAATTAGACTATTCTACCTGGCCTAATCGGTTTAATATTATGGTTCTCTGTGTGGGTTATCTGCACCCTTAATCGGATGAGCGCTGACGCGGAATTGTGTGGGAGTGCATTAGACACGTTGCCTTATAAGAGGTCAGCCTATCCTGCGATTATGCAACCTGACAGACATCAATAAAGCATATCATATCGTGTGCAAGATGATTCCAAGTATTTATACAACACCAGCCATATGCCAACACCTCACTCACACAGTTAATGTGGAAGGAGGACAGACAGCGGTCCATTAATGACACATATAAAATATGTCCTCCTACTATATTACTGTCAATATCATATATGTATATATTTTTGTTTTTATGTTTTTGTTGTATTTTGTTCTCTAAATGCTCTACATGTGTCTCTTTGATTTCAACAGCGGATTATTTTATCTGTTTCTTCCTCATGAGGGGGAAATGAACACAGTAATGTGCTGTTTCTGCCCTGGGCTGATTTGTGATGGGTCAGTGATGGAGAGTGGATGGTTCAACAAGCGGTACATAGAAAAAAGCCTGGGGAAAGGTCAAAGGTCAGGTTGGCACCATCACAGATCAAAGTCATTTACTGGGGACAATGGGACAGAAATAGGAAGACAGAGTGAAAGAAGTAGGACAGAATATATATATATATATATATATATATATATATATATATATATATGTATATATATATATATTTATGAGTGTGTCTGTACTTCTGTATTTGTTGGGCCTGATTTTAGTTTTGCACAGTTAAAGTGAGGATATTTTTAGGATTTTTAGGATTAGGACAGTGGTTTAGGATTAAGGTTAGACTCAGGGTTTTGGTAAAGGGTCAGGGAAGGTAAGGTTACGCATGAAGTTTTGATAAAATGTGGAGCTGAAATTATTAGTTGATTAATCAATTTGATAACCAATTAATCATTTTATGTAATTTTATGTAATCTTTCAATGTTCTCTGGTTCCAGTTTGACTAATCTGTGAGGATGTGCTACTTTTCTATGTTTCATATAATTGTAAACTAGATATCTTTAAGTCTTTGAACTGTTTGACAGACAAAATAAGACATTTAAAGATATTACCTTGGGAGGACATTTTTCACAATATCCTGACATTTTACAGGTTAAACAATTAATTTATTAATCAGGAAAGTAATCAGGAGATTAATCAGTGATGAAAATGACCATTAGTTAGACTTAAGGAATGAATGTTGAGTTTAAAAACACAAACGTGTGTGTGCTTGTGGAGGGTTAGCCCATGTGGTTTTGATTTCACCTGCGCAGTTAATATAATCCTCCCATTTGTGTTTTGTTGTGATCTTATCTGCTCAAATAAAAAGACTCAACTAAATTATGTAAAAGAATAATCATCTGGGCTAAACTTTAATGTTCTGGCAGCAGTTTCTTCACAGCTGCCGCGCCAATAAAACACAGGGGAGAGAGAGAGAGAGGAAGAGAGAAAAAGAGATTTGACAAACACAATGCAATACAATGAAGCACAGAAAATGGGAAAAAGGGCTGCCAGAGGCCCAGGGGGACATTAGGACAGGCAGAAAATAGAAATGGTGGCAGGCCACACTGTATATCTTTCACAAGCCTTAATATTGTGGACAGAGGTGAGGGGGCAACAGAGAAAGATGGAGAGTTTGGAGCAATGAAAGCAGAGGGGAGTGACAGAGAGGAGGAATGATGGACCCATTGAATGAAAAGGTCAGACCACAGTGCTGCCCTGCAGCATACGTCAGATGTATGTGAGAAATATGTGAACGAGAAAGTGAATAAGAAAGAGGAATAATAAAGTGGGATGGCAGTTGCTATGCCAACACTGTAGTATACAGATGAGTTCTCACTCCACCTGA
The DNA here is from genome assembly GCA_005408345.1 of Macquaria australasica. Lineage (NCBI taxonomy): Eukaryota > Metazoa > Chordata > Actinopteri > Centrarchiformes > Percichthyidae > Macquaria > Macquaria australasica. The sequence continues at coordinate 198,386 of SEMN01000609.1, read as the reverse complement.
TCTATCTCTCTTTAGTGTCTCCCTCCGAGTCTAAATAGAACATAGAAGCTTGACTACAGGAAATGATACTGTATAAATCACATAAAACTTCTAAGTGACACAACAGGTGGGTGGGTGGGAGAGGAAATAGAGGAAGAGAGTAATGTGTATGTGGTGGAATAAAAGGAAGATGTAGAGGAAATGTGAGCAGTTGGACAAGGAGGCTCATATGTGAAAGGAGAGAGGGATTGATTAGATTCTGACCAAAAGGACAAAATAGCCTCCCACACACACACACACACACAAAAAAAAACAGCAACCATTGCATTTCCAGTACAATTCTTCCATTCAGCATTTCTTTCAAACCTTTTCACATTTGCTATTACATTTTTCTAATGTTGAATTATATAGCCATTCAGAAAACATGGGTCATTTTTTTCCTTCTGACTCCTCTTAGCTGTTAAGCCCCCCCCCCCCTAATAACACAAGGGGTGGAAGAAGTATTCAAGTCCTTTGCTTAAAAGGAATACTTAGATATTTTGGGAAATATGCTTATTCGCTTTATTGCTGAGAGTTTGATGAGAAGATACCACTGTCATGTCTGTACGGCAAACAGCTACAGCCTGCAGCCGGTTAGCTTAGCTTAGCACAAAGACTAGAAACAGGGAGTGAGAGTGGTATTGATCTCATCTGACTCTTGACAAGAAAGCAAAAAGGCCTTCCCAAAATGCCCCACACTATTCCTTTAAGTAAAAGTAGAGATGCCACACTGTAAAAAAAACCCCAACAGTTTACTCTCATAAAGTACAAATGTATTAGCAGCAGAATGTACTTGAGTATTAAAATTAAATGCACTCATAATGCAGAATGGCCCCTTACAAAGTCTTGTATTACATTTTATGATTGGATCAGTATTACTGATGAATGAGCGCATAAGCAGAATTTTAATGTTGTAGTTGGTGGAAGTAATTCTAACTACTTTATATACCATTTCACAGTTTAATGTATAATAATGCATCATGTTTCATAAACTGATCATATTATTTGTATGTAATAGCTTAATCTGCAAAGTAACTACCAATTAGAGCTGACAGACAGTGGAGCAAAAAGTACAATATTTTCCTCTGAAATGTAGTAGAGTAGAAGTACAGTAATTAGAAATATTTAAGCAAAGTACAAGTATCTACTATGTCAGAGAAGTGATGAGTAAGTGCATTGCATAGCTGCATGGCCCTTCTTAATAAACCACTGGACTGGCCCCACTCTATCAGACATGCTCTAATCGCTGCCCTGCACCGGCTCCATTGTATCGTAATGGCTCAGATTGCATTAGGGGCCGGGAAACTGTGCGGGCCAACCCACAGCCTGAAACCGACCGCTGTATGCAGATGGATCTCTGCAAACGGCATTCTGATCTGACTGCCTGAGAGAGGCTAATCAAATACAGAGAACAGGAGACTACAGGGGGTAAAAGATACAGAGGAGGAGGGGGTGTGGAAGGAGGGAGGGAGGGGGTGTGAATGGCGGAGCTCGCAGAAGGCTGTGGGTAATGCGTCCGCTCTCCCATTTAAGTAGCGAGCAAGCAGTGCAGAACATCTCGCCTCCAAACAACTGTGCCCCTTTAATGAAAGGACCGACACACATGCAGGCATACGCACACACAGCATATTGACAAAGCTTTATTAAACTCCATGTCAGAAATTCTATCAAACACCAAACAAAATACCCACCGCTCCATGTCAGGTCTTGTTTTATAAGATGTAAGATATTACGTGGAAATGGAGCATCATCACCCCTGACTGAGGAGCCAATTGGTTAAGTGTGCTGCTTATAAGTGTGTGCAGCTGTCATGTTACTAATATTTGAAAGTGCTCGAAGAGTTCAGAGACTAGCTACTACAGTTTCACAGTGTCAGCATGATAGCAAAGTGCATGCTGTGGTGGTGCTGATGTACTGGACGTGTGTGTTTGTGTCAGCTGTCTCCTGACTAAAAGTCACAAGTCAGCAGACTAGCCGGATTTCCACTCATACACACTTTTCCTGTCACTGTAACATTCAGTTCCTTTTATTCACCTCTGAGGTTTCATGGGTGGCTTAAAGGTTTATTAGGTTGGATACTGGACAACCGTTCCCGTCCCTGAAGCCCACCGGTGCCCAGATAGATCAGCTGCTGCATCTTCATGCAAAGTGGCCCCCGTCAGTTTGAAAGATGCCTAGTTGCTGTTCCAACCAGGCTAGGTGATTAGCTTGGCTTTTGTTGAAGCCACCTATCACAGGGCCAGGGATGATGGCAACATCATATTCCCAGTTGCCACTCACTATCCAGACTGTGGCCAGTGCTCCAGCATCCCTCCTTGAAACCATCTGCTCCTCCTGGTCCAGCTCCTCTGGAACAACCTCTTGCTTGAAATCCAGTCTGGTGTCCTCAAGTGTGTGCAAGAGTGTTTTGATATGCCATCTGCTGCTTCCCCAGGTTTCGTTACCCCAGATGCCAAAAGAGCCCTATAGGACTGAAGTTGGAGACTTGAGATGCCATTTAGTTTCACTTAATATATATATGTATATATTGTTTTTCTCTCACCAATCAGTTGCAAGTGACATAACTGTCACACCGGCGTCATTTTCAGTGGACACAGAAGCTGAAATGGTGGCTGCTAGCAGCAGTTAACTTAAGGTTTAAGAGTTGCGTCAATCTCCAACACGCTTGTTGCAATTTTATTTTTTTATGCCTTTACTAGAGATTTGACAGTAGAGAGACAAAGCTCCCCGGCCAGACTCAAGTTGGGGCCTTAAACCCCTAGGCCTGAATTTACCTAACTACAAAGCTAGAGATGGCGTACTCATTTGCAAGATGGCATGCCCATTTTCAATCCCGTTTACTAACCTCTGATTGGTCGATTGTGCCTCCAAATCACCTGACCAATTTGAATCCCTCAACAAATCTGAGATGTGCGCAGCAATTTAGATGTCTGGAATCAGGCTACCATTACCCCTCTCCTGAATCTTACCAATGATCAACTGCAGAAAGCTGTGGTCGTTCCCCTCGTCAGCCAGCACCATCCTTTCTTCTGTTGATTGAAATGGCAGTGACAGTTGTTGCAATGGAAATCTGTGACCTCTTCTAATGCACAGGTAGCAGGGAGTCAAGGTCTCAAGCCTTTGGACAAAAGGAATGCTATATTGCATGCTATGTGTCAGCCTTGATTGAAGAGGCAATTGGCAAGTATGTCCACGCATGTGTGCAGCTGTCCTGATACTAACATTTAGAAGTGTTAAAGGAGCTCAAGAGCTAACTACAGTTTCAAAGTGTCAGCATGATAGTAAAGTGTATAAAGAGTTGGTGTTTGTGTGTGTGTGTGAGATGACTGCAGTATTCCTGAGTCAGCTGTCTCTCATCGCTCAGCTAAGTGACACTGCCTGATTCCTGCCAGACTTTTAGTGACACTGTATACATCGTACAGTAGAGTCAATTTTACGAGATCTAGTGTACTGTGCCATCATGGTAGTGACCAAATGACCATGCCACTGTACCTCCATGGTGCTAAGGTACTGTACACTCACTGCAGTGTCCAAATTCAGTTCAGTAGCCTACTACAATTGATATTATTATAGCATCATGGAAACACTAGCTTTGTGCCACTATACAGTACCATGTATAGAATAACCACCATCACATTTAACTGCCAAATGTAGGGAAATAATACAAAGAACAAACACCTAAAATGTTAAATGTTAATATGATTTAAGTAAAATCCAAATAACCAACCATTCAGTTATTTGTTGTAGTTAAAAAGACAAAAACAAGCCAGCTCCACAACACTTAAATAAAAAGTATCTTTGTCATCGATGGAGTTTTTCCTCACTTGTCTCGTTGTGTAACCTGATAAAGGAGTAAATGAAAGATATCAATTAGCAATATACTGTAGTCCTCACACATGAACTGATGGCATGGCATGTTCTCATTTTGACAAAACGATCCCAACACAAGGTCCACTCAAGGTCGCTTGTTCTGGAGCTTTCCATCGAATCACAAGGTCCTCACCAACAGATTGAGATTGCTCAGTTTGCCAAGGAACTGCAGATGTTAAATGTTTCCATAATTCTGAGCACCTCTTGGACTTCTCATCCATGCAGACTCAAACATTGAGCTTAACAAAATACTGTAGCTTCAGAACAAGTGTGTAAGTTGACTTTGAGCTGAGATTGTTTCGTCAATTTCAGCTAAACCTCTTTATTTATTTACGTTCCAGGAATAAGCTGCACGTTGCTGCCTTTATTGTAAACATATAAATTACACACCAAAAATTTCCAAAATCTTGTAATGGCAGGTTTTCTGGGAATATTTTGTGAAGTGGCTCAAGCCTCCCTTAGGGCATTTCTGAGTAGGGGTTGCAGTCATTGGACAGAATCTGTTTATTTTTACTAATCATCAGGGTGTGAAGAGTCACACAGGTCACATACCATCACCTAACAAGGCTACGAGTCCACAGGCCAGCTAGCAGCCCTGTGAAGCTGTATTTAGATCATACAGTCCCACTATGTACCATTTATTCAATGACCAACACCACTGCAAAATTGTACTCCATATGGACACATACTCTCTAGATTACTGCATCATGGTATATGATTTCCTACCATGGCAGTAAAATGGCAGTACAACTGGGTAGTTTTTATGACCAGTACCATGGTACAATATTTGTACAAAACTGAAAATACCATCCATTACCCTCACAGTACCATAGTACCTTTCCAGGGCCCCTCTTTTCCTGTCTGATGCTTCATGGACTCAATCCCTCCTGCCGTACCTTTGATGGCCATTACAAATTTGCACCGGACTCCACAGGTTCTCATGATCTTGTGTTTTTTTAGTTTAGCTTCTAAGCCATGTCTCTCCCCACTCAGCCTTTACATTTTCCCTCCTTCCCCTCTCTCATTTATTTCCATTGGAGAGCATCGATTGGCTCGGTTAAGCCCTTTGGTCTGGACTAATATTTCACTCCATGCAGCCCCGTTCCACTCGTCCATCCTTCCCTCCATCGTGCTTTACTCCTCTCGCTCTATCATTAGTCCTGCCCTCCCACCATTCAAATACTTGACAGAGGAGACAGTATGAATCCAACATGATGGGTGGAGATCCTGATTGAAACAAGCCCTCGCTATTGCACACAGACCAGAGAACCTTTATTGACTGATTTCTGTAATTAAGTGCAGAGCTATTATCTTGCGAATATTTGCAAAACCACTGTAGACTTTTAAAACATCAACAACATGTCTGTGATTTTTAAAAAAAAATCAGAAGTTGTTGGGTTTTCCGCTGCTATGCACCTTCCTCTAATGAAACGGGCTGTTTGGGGGGCATTAACAATAAAATTATTTATGAGGCACTACACTGATGGGCTGGCAATACTGCTGCCATCATCCTGTCCCTTGACAGAAACAATTGCTGCTGAACCAGAGACAAGACTGGATTTAATGCTACACAGAACTGATTCAGAATTAGACACAGAATATCACTATTTGTTCCCAGTGAGACATCACACCAGCGACAGCTCTAAATGGCTTGCTCAAATGGTCAAAGTGTTATTGCATCACATTAAGACACTGCTGAAACAGTGTGGAGTATCAGTATTATCCAGTATCGTGATTTTACAGCACATAATTAACATCTCTGAAAGAATACACCAAGAAGAGAGTAATTTTGACTTCCATAATCCCCCCTTTTTATTCTCATTCTCATTATCATAGCTGCTTTACATTCTGTATATTCTTTTGTTTAGTTTGTATGTATCAAACTATCCCTTCTTACTATCACTACCAAATTAGTCTATTGTTCATCTTCGTATGTCTCTACAGTATATGCATTTTTGATGCTGTTTGCATCTGGTCAGATGCTACTTTGTTGCGGTGGTACTCACTGTGTGCGATGACAATTCTGACCATAAACATGTCGTAGACTTAAAATATTCTATTGAAGATGTTGGTGCTAGTCAAAATGTCCTCATCTTTAAGGTCTAAAACTAAAAAATTGTCCACACAAGGTAGAAGTACAGGGTCATAAACATACTCAGACTTACACAGCCTGAAAATGAAAGCAAAAGGACCAAAATAGCACAAGCTTGCAGAATCATGTAATTAATGAAAAGAACCCACGATATATTGTGCTAATCTACAGATAAAATACATGTCAGCGCTGCTCAGATCTTGATCTTGATCTGGGGCTGATTTCATGTCCTCCACATGCACACAGACTCCGGCCCTAAGGCGAGGACATGTTTCCATCTGCTGATCCTTTGGAGCACTGCAATAAGCTCTGCAGCTATTTGGAGGCAGACTGGCTCTAAACGCCACCCTGAGGAAAGGAGCCCCTGCTGTAAAAATTAGTATCTCCTACTCACTCAAACTTTCAGCCTACAAAGTGTCTTTCCACTCATTGTTTCTGCATAAGTGTAATCCAAAGCTTTGTCACTGATGAGGAGTCAGAAGCAGAGGCAGTGCCAGACATTTTCACTCTCCTTAATAAAACTTAACAGCAGCTCTCACACAATATCTATAATCCCCACCAAAATGTCAAAGCCCCCGTATCATTCAGACACCTCAACCCCCAGGTGAAGGAAGCACTCCTCAGGAGATAGAAGTAGGTGAAAAACAAATATAACAGACTCTGATAGGAAGAAAATAGACACACATCACTCCACTGAAACACTGCTACTTATTTTATTATTTTTTTACTTTCCAAATTTCATTGGTAAAAAACAGCATTTTCCATTGCAGTTTCATTAAAACATCAGGAAAAAAAATAGAAAAGCAATTGTAGATGATTTACAAAATATATACATTAAACCTATACATATACATACACACACAGACATATATACAGCATTATACTCAAACATCCATTTGCACACAGTGGGGTCCAAAAGTCTGAGTCCACTACCAAGAACTGTGCGTTTTAATAATAAAAACTACAAAACTAATAAAAATGTTCTTTTAAAGCACCTTATTCAAATAATTCAGAGCTGACATAAATCAAAATCTACTATTTAAAGAAATGCAACAAATACTAAAAACAATTGATGTGTTTTGCTTTATTATTATGTCTTGTATGTGCAATACCTTTTGCAGCTAGTGCTGTAACTTGTTAAAGGACTCCTGGTGAGAAAATATTTTCCACAGTTTTAAGTCTTTATTAAGGGTCAAACAATTGTTTATATCACTGCTGAAGACAGTAACAAAGTCCTCAATTAAAACTTGAACTTTAGGGCTGCAGTAAGACAGCAAACTGCACATTAACCAGAGAGAGGTGCCACTTAAAGCTTAAAACCGTTTGAAAAAAAAGTTTCATTTTTCAGCAAAACAATGGCTCTGGTGGGCACAATGCATATCTGTGAGAGACATATTACAGTAGATCTCTCTGACATGCTCTTAAAGAGTGCTGTGGATTCTGAAGTTCTACAAAAAAAACAAACGCCTTTTTGTATAACATTGTCCAATACAAGCGCAGTGCACACAGCAAATACTGAGAAATCTTGAATTCCTTTAAATAAAATTCTCTTTTACTTAATGCATTAATAAAAAAATAAAACATTACGCAATATTTTCAGAAATAAATTATTTGACTGAACATATGTGTTAGTTTTCGATAAATGAGAGTTCCTGGAACTGGACTCAGGCTTATGGACCCCACCGTACATCTGTGTGTTCATGTATTTGTATATACCTTATGTATATATTGCACCAGCCATCTACATGTAACCAAATCAACAACAGACTACACACTCTCCTTAGACAATAAAACTGTCCTCACTTAGCAGTCCTCAAGAACTGGCCATGCAAGAGAACCTAAAAGCCTTTTTGTATTGAGATGTAAAAAACAATATGCAGGCAGGACAGTTGAGACTTTCCAGGACTTGCTAGCATGGCCAGCTACTGATGAACTTATTGGCAGAAGTGAGGAAAAACAGGAGAAATACTCAAACACACAAGAACACAACATAAGAACAGAAATATTGTACTTTTTGGAGATCATGACATCAGTAATTCTTTATAAAAGCACGAAAGCACAGAGAAATGATGGGGCTGATTGAAAGGGTGCATGGACCTATGCAACCATAGCGACAACAGGTGGATGGACAGCTGAGGGCGTACAGTAAGTTTAAATTCTCTTCAGAAAGGGGCCTGATCAAAGGCTTCAGAGTATGTACAGGAGCTAAAGTCTTACATGTTTGGACAGTAAATGTTTGGTTAAGTCGCTGATCAGAGTAAAAGTTGGCATTGATGTTCTTCTTATGTACAGTGAAAGCTTCTTATGTGCAATGTAAGCCTGGGACTGTGCAGAGCAAGGACTCATTTCCAAGTTTACTCATGACATCTAACTAGTGTGAGTGCAATTTTCAAAAATAAAAGATTCGTGCTGAGAGCATCCTGTTGTTTCTGCTTGCTGTCCTAAAAGCAGCTGCTTGTATTGCCATGCAGTAGAGCGTAGGGAGCAGAAAAAATAATAAGCACTTCATGACAGAGGAGTTAAACTAAATCAACTTAATCACAATTACTTAAGAACACTGCTACAATTGCTGGTCATGTTAAGATGAATGCCAATTAGCAGAACTAGAACCAGAAGAATTAGAAGCTATTGAGGCTCTCAATGCAAAAATAGACAACAGTGGTCTAAAGAGGCCAAAACAACTGGGTCCAAACTGCAACTGCAACAGTGAAAGAACCTGCAAAAATTAGTTCACGTATCAAGTATAACAGAGGAAAAATAATCGCAGTATATGCCAAACACTACAATGACGACCAACCCAACCCAGTTATAAACAGTATATAAGGAAGCTAACAAACACTAATTGTTTTGCAAAATAATACAAACCAGATTTGTAGCAGTGTTTACCATGGTGATTTACTGACTTCAAACTAATTCCTTAATCATGTAGTGTTTACATTATTCTGTACACCCCGTGGATCTCTCCATAGCTCCCTATGACCCCACTCAACCTTCAGGCTTTGCCCTTGCCATCTTCCTCTCATTTATTCTGTCCTTTTCCATCACTCTTCCTCTGCAGTCTTTAACCATGTTCCATCAGAAGATACAGTTCTGGCTGCTGGCTACATGTTGTTTGATTGTCCTTTTTTCCTTCTCACCCACCCTTTAATCTGCCATGTCCTTGTGCTTTACACCCCCCACAAATTTATATTACCCACTTAATAATGCAACTTGCACTGTTCTACGCCTCCTCTTGCTTGTACTCCATTGCTCCTCCGTTTCTACTGCTGCCATATCCCATAGGGACACTTGCTCCATTGCTCCTGGTTCCCTCCCCTGCCTCAAAGCTCTTCTCTTCCAGCGGCTTGCCGATCCAGGCGCCGTAACCGTGGACGCCGAGAGCTCGAAAGAACTGCTGCTTGGCTTGCTGGAAGGACATTGCCGACATCTTGGCGTGGGAGTAGGAGGGCAGGGAGAGGAGGTCAGTGCGGCCACACCGCTGGCACAGAGAGTGGAATAGACTGAACAGGTTGGACTTGGACACCCTGGACACACTCAGTTTGTTCCTAGAGGGAAGACATTAGAGGCCTCATTAAAAAAAAAAAAAGTGTTTGTTTCATAGTTTGCCACATCTCATATTTCTTATCAAAGCAGTTTAGGATTATTTGGGACACACCGTACTAACTCAAATTGAATAATAACAACAGATTGTGATATCTTCAAATCATTTATCTGGAAACAAATTCCAGGGATGTCTCTTCACAATGGTATGGTGTTTGATCAATGTCAGGATGATCAATAACTCTAGTGCGTAAATCAATTTACATCCAAAATCTCTGCTCAGGCAAAGAATTGACTTGAATGTGTGGTGGGTTAATACAAAGCAATTGTTTGCCACTAGAGAAAGACAAAAACAGTGAACAGCAGCATGACACTCTTTAAATAATAAGTTGTAAAGTGGACAATAACAAACAATCCAAAACTATTAATTAACTATATGTGTTGCTATCAGGAGCAACAGGATTCGATTTAGTTACATACCCATCCAGTTTGCCTTTGGTCCCGTCCAGCACCTCTACACTGTGCTGGTCTGGAAAGCTCCAGTTCACACTGGACTCCTTGGTCTTGCCTGTGTGACGTGTGGAGTCGTACACGCTCACCCTGCCTACCTACAGTCCAACCAGGTGGTGTGAGAGAAGAGAAGGGAAGGGAAGGGAAGGGGGGGCGAGAGCATATTTTGTTCAATCAGGCTAATTTAGCCCTTCAATGTGAGTCAGCAATTCCAAACAGAGCATGTAAAATTCGTTGTGTAATGCATGTGTCAGTGTGATGCAGCGTGTCGATTGGGGATGGTAGATTCAACGGATGTCACTGCTGTGTAAATGAAAGCCAAGAAAGTGTTCAAAAACGGGCAAAACAAGGAACAAGCTGAATTGTGCTTAACTGCTAGCTACTGTATTTCTCAGGCATTTCGCCCGGCGGTATGATAGTGACCTACCTGCTTTTTGTTAATTGATGGATGAGCCAAATTTTAAGAAGATAAGCAATGAAGAAACAGTTGTGCAGCCACAAATAGGAGTGTTGGCAGCTTAACTGATTCATTTAGTGAGAATGACCTCAATACTCCTGATTAATGTCCACATGTGACATTGCCAAAAACTTGTGCGGTTACCTCTGGGTGGTTGAGCATGAAGGGAGGAGGGAGACTTTGGGTGAACGCGTCACTGTCTCTGGCAAGCCGACAGCAAACAGCACGTGTCAGGTGCCCGTGGCTGTACAGATAGCCTGACAGATCAGAACAGCACAGACAAGTTGTAGAACAGAAATTTGAGACAAGAAGCAAGGTAAAAGTGGGAATTCATCCAATTTCCCTGCTGTTAACTGTCATGAATATTTGTCACGTTATCTGTTCTTCAGCTGGGAAAACAATGGAACAGTATGTTTTACCTAGTGTGATGGACTTCAGGTAGATGGGCTCCAAGAAATGGGTGAGCAGCGCCCCCTGCAGACCCAACACGTTCCAGCGCAGGATCTTATCACTGCAACTCATGGTTCGCAGCCTCTCACCGTGCTGGATGCCGTCCCAGGTGGGCACAATGGCACTTGACTCCACGGGGATGGTGCCCTCGCCTGACACAAGCAAAAACACACACACACACACACACACACACAGAGATAAAGGTCACACAGGTCTTGTTTACTGACCAGGGAGTGGAATCATTTGCTTTCATGCACTGCACTGATATATATTTGTGAAGATAGATGTGCGTCAGTCTCATCGCTCACCATTCTCCACTTTGGTGCGGAGCTTGCCCTGCTTAGCATTCTCAAACAGAGGCTGATGGCCCTCGACATCATCCCCTGACTCACTGCACGACTTGTCAAACAGAGCGCCATCGCCACAAGGTGCCGTGCTGTGGATAAGGGAGAAAGAAGAAACGTTTGGTATGACACACACCATAATGACATGTAGTTTAAAAGAGGAACATGAAACATTGATGTATCTGAGTGATGGAATGAAAGAGGAGAGCATGGGGGGAGGTGAACAAGGAGAAAAAAAAAAGCATCCGATACTCCCACCTGATGTAGAGGTGAAAGGTGATGTCAGATTTGATTCGCAGTTTGTTTTTCTCCGCTGGCTCAAATATACTGTCATCTGTGTCATCATAGTGCTTGAGCAGCTCGAAGTACAGAAACCTGAGCGGAAAGGAGATGGTGAGTTAGACTTATAAATAAAGTCCAGCAGACTGGGTCTGGGAGAAGAGCGGGGTATTTTCAGGACTGGGAGAGAAACATTGATAAGGAGCAAGATCTATTTCTACCGGACAAATCCCCTTCTGGAGATGATTTCAGCGTGGCAGTCATTTACAGTCTCCCCTTTAAGGCTCAGCTCCTCCCCTTTAACACAGCGATTTCCTGACAGAGAAACAAAACAAGAGAAACACATTCAATGTCAAAGAACACGACAATGCAACGCCTCTCGGTCTGCAGTGACCTAGTTCTGTTTTAGCTTTCTGACAGTGCATGCCTCTAAGCACAGAAATCCATAAAACTTCCTCACATCATAGAAACATGCAGTGACAGAGTATTTTTTATGCAAAAACACAATTCCTTATACCCTGTTATTAAAACCTCCCTTTGTTTCGTAGGTTATATGCTAAAGGTAATGGATATACCAGTTCCCAGGCTGACAACAGTCCCCAGGCCCTCCCCCCTCCTCATGACGATGGTGGCCAGAATCTTGCGTCCCAGAAGGCTGTGCTGGATACGTGTGGTCAGGGCGTTGAAACGCTGGTGACTCAACATTGCTATCTGGTCATGCAAAGTGCTGCCACTCACTGGAAGCTAGAGAGAGGGATGTATACAGGACAGGACAGGCAAAATAGAGAGGAAATGAGGATTATTTAATATTTGGTGTATCGGAAATTTATTTGACTAATAAGTCTCATAATAGTAAATGATTACTGCTTTCCAAGCATATCTAAGGCAGGCTGCCTGAGTATATGGTAAAACATGTGTAGCCAGAGAATGATTCATTTACTGTGAAGCAGCAAATGTGTTGAGTTTTAGACTCTTTTTAAGCTGAGGTTACAGGTTATTCTAAGTGTGCATAAGGACATTTATGCTATTATTTTAGTGAATCACTTCATCACTTAGTCAATTACATGCAGGCGTTTACTGTAATTTAGTTGAAGCTCAATCTTTCAATACAGGTAATGAGGTAAGCAAAACCTCTTCTTATGCCTCTGCTATTTCTCACATTCCATTACGTACTGCCTTATCTCCATGTTGAGCCAGAGAAGGCTCTTTTGATGTTTGTGCAAATTCAGGTTTCATGATAGAAAATGGGAAAACATTGAAAAGTCAGTACCTCAGCTGGGATAAGCTCCCCGGTGCGGGCTGCCCTCTCAGCCTCTCCAATCAGAACCCGCAGAGCAGCATCTGCTGCTTCCTGTTTTCCCTGCTTCTTGTTGGACGCACACACTGGTGGGAACCAGCGTCCACCCAGCTTGGCCTGGTAGGTGAACCTGAGCAGGAGGGGCAAAGAGAAAGGCAATCAGACGAGGATTTGATAGGGTTTCCTTGTTCACTTTAAGAACCAAGGATTCCATCATTGTTTTAAAACCATGGGAGATAAACACACATATCCATTAGAGCATTTTCCTTAGCATGTCAAGTGTTGCTAGAACAACAGAGATCCAGAGAAAGTAGCCAAAGTACTTCATTAATGTTCCAAACCTTGAAATTATTATACATTTTTCCCCCCCGAGGTACACAAAGAACATACTTTTCCAAGCATATGGTCATCCAGACAGTAAGAGATTGTTTTTTATCCAGTGTGTACATGTTAATTGTGTGTTTTTGTGCATTCATGCATTTCCGGCATACTTAGGTTCATGTGGGGGCCCAGACTGGCCCACCAGTCGGATCTCAGCGGCAAAGCCCCGGGCTCTAGCGTACTCCAGAAGACCCGACACAGCATTGTTGTTCAGGTGGTTGATGAGGTCCCCAACCCCTGCTTCATGGGCTGCTCGCAACTCATCTGCAGTCAGAGGGGGCAAAGAGGGACATGTAGTCCCAGTACCACTGCCATCACTATCACTGGAAGAGCCCAGGGGCAACTGAGGCTGGAGAAGAGAGAAGGGAGTAGGAGCAGAGACAAAGAGAGATGTGAACGGTATTGAGCAACTGAAGCAGAACAGTGTGACAGAGACAACAAAATAATTTCTTTCAGCCCGAGTGATCTGTTGTTTTTCTAAAGTCATTCCACTCATTTTGGGGATATGCAAACCCCCTCTCTTTCCTCCCAAATGAACAACTCGATTAATTCTCTGCTTCTCACCTTGTTGAGCTGCAGTCTCCCGTCAGCCATTAATTCTTTGACGGCCTCCTCTGCTGCCAGCTGGCGGGCTGCCTTCTTGCTTGGAGCTGAGGCCTCTGAAAATAAGTTCTCTCCGACCTTCACCCTGTACATGAACCTGAACACGAGATGGAGGTGAAAAGAGACATTTGTTTTGGTTCTGCAACTGAGATCATAGACAATAACACATGTTGAGGTGCTGTTCTAGATTCTTGACTTATCACATTCAGATAAATGAGGGGATGTGACACTGTCACAGTACGAGTAGAGCCTGTTGTGTGCTAGTGATCAGGACAGATGCATGCAGCATTTCTAGAAAGTGGCAGGAGGAAAACACAAGTTTGTATTGTATCTCCCAGCCGGCTGCCTAAAGGGATGGATTATAAACAGAAAGCGTGGTAAAGAGTGAATGGACAGAGTTGGTATTGTGTCTTTGTCAGCCGACTACAGTACTGAGGACAGACTGAACAGAAATAGACGATCAACTGTTTCCCTGAGGAGGAAATGTACGACCACAATGAAACTTGTTGTGTGGGGGAGGACAACATCCAAAAGGACCGATTCAGATGGGAGATGAAGAAGCCAGTACCTTGGGTCATGTGGTGGGCCTGCCTGCCCAGTGATGATGAATTCAATGGGGTTCCCGCTGCGCTGGCTGTACTCCATCAGGACAGACACCGGATTCTTCCCACCAGGCAGAGAGCGGGACAGTGGCTGGCGAGGTCCCTCTGTCATCCCCATCCCCTCTACACTCCCAGTCCCACAAATTCCCCCCGTGCCTTCAGCTGGCCCCTGGTAGACAGTGGAGGAGACAACAAATATATTTCAATTAAGGCTATTTTTGAATAAAATAACTACTCCATGGCCTCTTAAACTTGACTGATGTATATTGACACTTTGTTGTTTACAGTGTCTGCCCTGGTGCTTTAAATGTAGTGCTCTCTGCTTGACCAATCTCAGGTGTTTAAAGCAAGATTTGGCAGTCTTTAGATGGCTGACGGGGGCTTACTTCCACACATTCATACACAAACTTACACTGGTGTCTGGTAGTACATCGATGACTTGGTCCATGCTGGCAGTATTCCCCTCGTCCCCCGTGCTCGCCCCTCCCTGCATTTCTCCCATGAGAATGCGCAGGGTGGCTGCAGCAGCGTCCTTTTTCGCAACCTTCTTACTGGAAGCTTCTGCGATAGGAAACAGCCTGCCGTTGAGCATCACCTGCATACGGAATCTGACAAGAGGGGGGAAAAATATATATACAGATGAGACACAGTGATCTGTCAATACATGATTAATTGCGCAGCTACAATTTTCCCGAGACTATTGTGTTGCATAACAAGCAAAGTAATTTTCATTCTTAATTGGCAGCGTCGTATGTCTTCATTAAGGCAGATTTATTTCTCAGACTTTGAATCGATAGGTTTGTCACCAATCAGCTTTACAGAGGGTACATGTGGGTGGAAAAATAGAAAATGATGTGCATCACATAATAAACAACAGGTAGGACTTCAATACATGTAAAGTGCTATCAGCTAAGATAGACGAAAGCTTGTGCATTTGAATATACTTCCAAGTGTTACATTTAGGGATCCACTGATCCAACTTTTTCTTTCTTGATACGTCAGTCAGAACATCTGCCGATACGGATTATTGCTCTGATATCAGTGCTACCTTTTCCCCAAATTTAAAATCTACATGGAACTAACTGGATTAATTTTTATGTAAGGTACTGAAGCAAGAGATTACTGTGGCACTGAAAACTGAGTCTGTGGCCTGTTGTGACTTAATGAATGTAACTGATATAATGACATTGACAAAGACACTGTATTTGGGATTGGTCAATACCTGATCCACTTCCCATCCCAGTAAGGTCAGTACATACATAGACGCTGACAATGATCACAGATTAATTTACTTTTCCCCTTGTATCAATTAAACCTTCACACTAACAAACAGAGTCGATTACGTGACTGACCTTGGGTCGTGAGAGGGTCCCGACTGGTCGAGGAGCAGGAACTCACAATTCTGGCCCAGATACTGGGCATACTCCATGAGGCCGCTGACGGGGTTCTTCAGCCTCACCTCCTGTAATTTGGCCCACAGATTCTGGGGAGGTGGAGCAGCCAGCGACACAGCTACAGTTCCCACGGCGTTGGCCTTCTCTGCTGCTAGTTTCCCAGCGTCTGTCTCTTTGCGAATGGCGTTGAGGAATTCTGGGATGTCGTCAGTGGCCCACTGTCCTTCGTTGGTCTCTTCGTCTTGACATGGGGTAATGGAGGGGGGCTGGAGGGAGGATTGGGACTGGAAAGGAAAAAGCAAAGGTAAAAGGGTTAATAAAATCAGGGTAGAACTCCAACGCTGGTAACCTTGGCTGAATACAGCTAGTAAACATAAGCTTCACATCTTCCAGGGACAATGCATCTTTTTATTATGAAAAGAATAGTTAAACTATTCGCATGCAACCACTCACATGTCTGTCTGGTAAATAGAACACTAGAGGCAGCAGCTTGTTGACTTAGCTTAGCATAAAGACTGAAAGCAGCAATTAAGTGTATATCCCAAAATGTCAAACTACTCCTATCATCTTTGTAGAGGCTGTCCTGTATTATTCTGGCTGCCATTAAAATTGGACTATCTAGGTCAAATAGATTCCATGATGTTATTTATAGTTATAACAATATATACACATACACTTGCTATCATTGGTATGAGCAAACTCCTTTGAATGAATCTTTGCCCTTATATTTAGCTTTTTCAGCTTATGACTGCCATGTCATTTTTAAGGTGTCCTTCTATGTTCATAAGAATGTATTTACCTTAATACCATCAAATAAATACAAAGAAAAATTTTACCTACCACTTCTCTATGACTTTGCTCGGACATCCAACCCTCTGGAAGTGGCAGTGGCTCGAGGCCTGGTACTGGTGGTAGTGGTAGCGAGAGCTGAAATAAGGACCCTTCTCCCTTCTCATCTCTACTGACTTCTACCTCCATCTGCACCGCAGCTGTGGTGCTCTGTGCGGCTTTAAGGCTCCTCTCCATCCTCTCCCTGCGGTGAGTGGAGAGCTCCCAGGTGGGAGGGTTGACTTCTCCATTCTTAATGACTTCACCTTGCTTCTCCAGGGTGTAGAGAGTAGGATTGACCTGCTTGGCATTCCTAAGACCAAGGTTTTTGGCTATGACGAGAGCAGTTGCCTCCCTTGAACGCAGGAGGTAATGCAGAACTAGCTCCTTCTGGTCTGTCATTATGGGAAACTTAAGTTCCTGATCAGTAGAGCTGGTAGCACTGGGATGTTTGTCCTGGTACTGACCCTTTGCTGGTGACTGGGACTCTTCAGAGTCAGATGACTCTAAAGAGGAGCAGTTAGAAGAACTGGATTCTGTATCAGAGTCCTCTTCTCTGGCTTGTCCCCTGTTTTCTGTTGTTTCTGTTTTTAGCTCAACCTTGGCCTCAGGTTTTGGAGGGTGTTCTGACCTGACACACAGATGGGAAGGTGGACTTTGTACTTCAGAGTTTCGATATTCCCCACCTCTGAGAGGTTCTCTGTAAAGAGTCCACTCGGGAGGGAGGAGTCCTTGCTTGGAGGCTTTCTGTGAGCGCTCCAAAGAGTAGAGAGCCTTGTTGACTATCGTTTTGGGCAGATGCAGCTTTTTGGCTAACAATTTTGCAGATATACTCTCACTTGGCCTCAAAGCAGCCAAAGCCCTGTGAACCAGGTTCTGGATGTCAGGAGTGAGAGTGATGTTAACTTTAGGAAAGCTTGAATTCACAGAGCTGCTGGATGCAGAATGTCTGTCAAACCTTTCTCCTCCTCTGTTGGGCCTGTCTCTATGAAGGGACAAATTCTGAAAACTGTCATACAGAGAGTCTGTTTGGTCGCACCATTGTCTGTTGGAGTATTGGTTGTAGTTTTTACCTTGTAACTGGTTTTGATTCAGGTGTCGAGGGCTTGGGGTTCCTTGCGGAGCTCTTAGGGTTCCTTGCGGGGCTCTTATACTGGGTGGGTATACAAAACTCTGGTCCTGACTATACCCCCCTCTTCCCCTAGGGCTGCTGTTGGGGCTTGGATATCTACTGTAGCCTGACTGGGGCTGGTATGAGGAACTAGGCGGCCTGCCGGGTACCACTCCCCCTCCCCCTCCACCTCCACCTCCACGTGGACTGACTCTGAACTGTGGCGCCTCAGAGCTCTGTCCTCTCAGGAATTCTACCTGTTGGTACTGGAAGGAATTGGGAGCAGGACTGGGACCGTGATTCTGATTATGTGAGCTGTTATGGGCCACTGGATTAGGGGCCACTTTACTGTGGTTTAGTATGGGTGGAGCGGAGGGGTTGAAAGAAGGAGCTGGGGGGTGTATGGGACCTACGGGGCGGCCAGGGCTGTTGTAGTAACTTGAATATGGGATTTGCTGTGGGCTAGATCTAGGGTAGTATGAGGGTGGTCCAGGTCTGTGGTAATTCTCCTTGGCCTGGAGGTCAGGTGGTGGATGCCTATGGTAGTGTTCTTTGGAAGGCCCTCCTCTACCTCTGCTCATAGCGCAGGGGTTGAGCGTGAAGGGGGCCGGTACAGCTGGATGTGCAGCTTGTGTATGAGTGTACGTCCTCTAGCACAAACAGGAGACCCTGATGGAAAGTCAGGGCAGGCCAATTGCACACTGAGAGCACCTGAAATACAAACAAAGGACAATGTCAGGAGAATATTAATAAATAGAAATAAATAACAGTAAGATAATTTAATGGTGGAAAAATGAGCAGCAGCCGGGAGGGCAAGAGAAACTGTTGTTCCAGCCAATAACACAAGTTCAAGCATTGGCAAGCTGGCAAGCCTCCAACCTGCTCAAGTGTCCTTGGACAAGTCAGTGAATCTATACTAGCTCAGAGGACACCGTTTTTAACTGATCCTACACTCTCGCCTTCCTGAAATGCAGGGAAAAAATATATACAGTGAGTGGACAATGAAATATCTGGGTATTATGGAAAAACATTACAGTTATGCACAGAGGATAAGCTCTAACATGACGCAAACACTGTCAACGTTGCTGTGTATATCTTCAGATTGTACCCTAGCCAGTCTACAAGGATAATGCAGGGTGACATACTGTCTCTCCCAGTCACACTGAAACTTAATCCCAGGGTAAAAGGATGGTGATTAATAATTCAGACCTTCTTGTGACTATTCTGTTTTATTTCTGGCCTTACAAATTATTGCTGGATCTGGATCCATAGCAGAGGGGAAAAGTGAGACTGATGCAGACAAAAAGGACAGTTCCAAGGACACAAGCACGTAAATGGCTGCGTGTCAGTGACAAGCTGTGGACAGAAAACCATGTGGTTGCTAGCTGACAGTCTTGATTACAATAATAAGGTTTTGCAGATCTAGGTTTATTCCTTCCTCCAAAAACAAAAACACACATGAAAAAAACACTAAGAAGAAATGTAGATCCTACACTGTATAGTTCAGAACTCCAATATCCTCCTATAGTAGAACAAACATTGATTCAGCCTCAAGTGTCATATCTAACAACACTCAATAATGTCTATATCAGTGAGACTGACAACAAGGGGACACCCAATACTGAGTCAGGTTTCATCCCCTCTGGCCCAGTCAGCATCACTGGTCTGTCACAGAGAGCTGAGCAGGCCTGAACACCGCCACATTAATAGCGAACACCATAGTGTTGGTTCATCACAGTAACAGGGGCCGACAGGGCCGGCAGCCTAGGGGCCAAACAGGGCTGGAGCTGACTCATCTTGACCCTGATGCAAGGCAACAGTTGACAGCCAAAATAACAACTCTGTGTTTCTCAGAATCCACTGTCATTATGCTCCTCTCTGTTTTAGGCCTGGGCAGAGGCAAGACAACCCATTTGACAACTGATGAAACTCTTTTGCACACTTTATGTTGCCATGTCAGGCCACAGCTAAATACCACCAAATGCACCTCACATGCTCCAAAACCCAGTGCATATCCTCACATGTGCATGCAACACACCACATTTCCTGGTAAAAAAAGACCCAGTGGACACACAGAGTATTAAGGATCTCACCTACGGTAGCTCAAATGAAAGTGGCAGCAGTAAAAAAGTGGGAGATTTAACGTTGCTGCTCCTGCAGCTTCCCAATGACCAGGTAACTTAAACCGAGACGCACGAAAATTTAAAATAATAATAACTTTCAAGACACAAATCATAGAGTAAACCACGTAAAGTAAGCACGGGACCGGTTGCAGACTAGAAATTGTTAAACTGTCTGATTGAATTTCTGACAAGGCAAGACGTCTTCTCGACGCGCAGGATCTTCCGCTTTGGATGAGCGAGGTCCTTTCAGCAGCTTCCACAATGTAAACACCGGCGCCTTCGCTCGCTTATAAATGCTGTAAAAACGCGTTGCTTTACTATTACACCACGAAAGTTAAGGAAAGCCACAGCCTGAGTCGTGCAAGTAAGTAAAACGAAACAGGGTACAACACAATTAGACAGGGTTTCGATTTCATTTCTGAGGAAAAGTTAGGTTTCTATTGTTGGCCACGTGACCCTTCAGAGGCGCACCGAGGACAGACAGACAAGACAGACTGACTGACTGACTGACTGACATAATGACGGTCAGACTGTCAATAAGTATAAGAAAAGTCATACAAGTATAGCTCTTCAGTGGCTGTCGATTCATTGTCATGCTTAAAAAGGTCGCTCTGCGGTCCAGCTCCAACAATCAATGTGCCTGTGCATGGAGCCACAAGGACATCCCCTTTACAGTTCACTGTGGCAGAGGAGACGCCACATGTTCAGATCACATTAAAAATAAAACGGAGGAGGGAAGATGATGGAGACCGGTGGTAATGTAATACATTTTGGGAGATACAAATATCACAGCAAGATCTTGTAACAGGGTTGTGACAGGACGGGAAAAAATAACGTCAGAGTACTATAAGGTGAAGGTCACTATTAAAACACACAGACACATGTTGTGCCCAAAAGAATAATGTAACCCCATTTGAGCAACATTGCTGTATTCACTCATTAAAATGCACACAGTTTAACTTAGAAAGCGTGCACCCACACAAAGATATGACTATATCAAAGCCAAACTTTGCACCAGTGATTCCCCACCATTTAGGTTTCAGCATTAGCAATATTTAATAATGGGTTTGTTAATTTAATTCAGTGAAATCTCTGTTCCATTTCATTCAATCAAACTTCGCCGAGATCTGCTTACAGTCCATTATCTTTGCTAAGTACAAGTGTACCAAGCTGCATTACAACACACACACACACACACACACACACAGGTGTTATTACAAAAGCTATTTGAGCCATGTAGCGTTAGGATATATAGAAACAGTCTACACACAGTTTCACGTTTAATCTGGACGACTCAAACTCATGCTGTGACAAGAGTTTGACAAGATGTCACTAAAAACAAAACAAAAGAATGAAAGACTTTCTTCTGAAGATGCCCTTCCTCCCACCATCTAGCTGTCTGACGCGATGAATACACTCATCATTGTGGTTGACGTGAGTCAAGAGAGGCGGACACACACACACACACACACACACACACACACACACACACACACACACACACACACACACCACTTTAAAAAGGCTAAGATCGTTTGAGGATGGTTAATCGCTCGCAGGGAAACGGATGAAAGTCCTTGCTGTTATCCTTTGCTTTTGACTTTGAAGGAACATAAAGCCGCAACTTGAGCAGCTACAGGTTATACGTGATGCTTAAATTGTATCATAAAACCCCACCGAGGGTTTTATTAACTTTCCGAATGTGTTGCGACGTTAAAGCCACATTTAAAAGGACGAAGTGTGCAGCTAGCGGCGGCCAGCTGCACACCGTCCCTCCTCCAGCTAGCTAGCCTGCTAACTCATCACTGGCACTGCACCATTTCCAACTGCCGCCTGCAGCACGGCCACCGACGCAAAACACACGAACCGCTCTTCACCCGAGCCATAACAAACGATTTAAAGAAGCGTGGTCGCTTTGCTCGGTTACCTTAACTCGCGGGGCGGGCTCCGGCTGCTGTGCGACGTTTTAATGCGGCGATACAAACAATCAAAGAACTGGTGCGCGAAGGACTGACGCGCTTCGCTCGCGACAAACAGCTACACGTCGCACGTGGATGACGCGGCCTCATCGGCAAGGTTCTACTATTTTTCGCACGTGTCCTGCGCGTTGTTTTGGGTGGGAGGTCTTCACAGGGAGTCAGCTTTTACGGCGTTGCCAAAATCACACGTCTGTGTCACTCGAGCGGAGTTCTCTCCTCTGTGTGTACTTAGATTCACATTCGCTTCAGTGGCTTGAAGTTAAAGTTGTTAAATTGCGCCAAAGCAGATTGTAGGGCGTTTAGGGTCCGCGTGTTATCTCTGCTTCCGTTGCAGTGTCAGTTTCCAACCCAAGTAAACACTCAGTTTGGTTTTGGTCATTTTTATTTGTATTGCACTGTTCAAAAACGAAGGTTTACAAAGTGCAAAACAAACATAGGCATGTACGTAGGAATTAGACAGTAAAGATTAAAAAAAAACCCGCAATCAAACAGTAACAAAATGAATAAAACACATTTAAAATAGGCATAAATACAGGTATAAAGGGGGCAATAAATTGGGCTACAGATTAGGACAACAAGGCCAAACTCCTGTATACAAATAAGTCTTCAAACAAAAAATATTAACAGAACCAGTCATTTTAATGTAATATGGTAAGCTCTTCCTGAGTTCCTTTCAGTTTATTTAGAGGGTCATCTGTTTTCTCTGGGTTGCAGGATTTGTCTGTGTCGACCTGTCTCAATGGCCAGGTGGCGGTCACTTATTCAGTCTGTATTTAGTTAATTTCTTGCTCAGTTTTTAGTCTGTTTGTTGTTTTTTGATGATCAGCAAACATGTACCTCCCTTGCATGTACATTTTAAGGAGTTCCTGTCTTTAAAGCCATTTTTCACAGTCATAGAAAATTTGTCCCCCTCATTTATGGATGTAAATTGATTGTAAACGTTTGGTTACATTCTAAACCAAAGTATCTTCTCATCGCAGATAAACACTTCATTGTTCTCTCCCCCTAGCGCATAATTGACAACAAAAAAATTAAATAAAAAATAGACTATTTCAATATGAGGATATTTTCAGCTGTCCTTAAAAATCACTCTGCTGTGACAGTGTCACTGTCTTTAAATTTGTGGGCCTCACATATGTATTATAGGGGAAGAGAAATGTGCTTGCAGTAAATTCTATCAGCTCATAACTAATAAAACCAGAGAGAAAGAGAGACAGAAAATATTCACTCACAATAAATGTGTTTAAAATACAGTGAGCTTTTAGGAGACCACAGGTAACGTCTGGCAAGATGTGTTTTGCACTTTGCTAAGATATCCAGTGGGTGTCAGCATTGCTCTGTGAATGCACTGATTCCAGATTTGACTAATTAAAAAAGCAAAGCAGCTTTTTAATATCGCTGGCTGGTGTAAATTAGTAAGACTGTAATAACTTAAAACTGTGTGATGTTTAATTTGAAATGTGTTTATCTTTCCTTGAACGTCATTAGTGTGTTTACACTATTGTTTTCTCTTTATTTCCTTCCCAAGCTTTCACGGTAGAATGACAGAGGATGACTGATGGGATGACAGATAAGTGCATATCAGAAAGACTGCAGGAATTGATGAGCAGAGAAGCATAAAGGGTGAGTTTGAAGCTTTCAGCTGTAGGTCAGGGTACACTCCAACACACAGCGTCTCCCTCTTCAGAGGAGTATTCGTTTCACTGCATTTCTCACCCACTCTGTCTCTCCTGCTCTCTCTCCCTTCCTCCTCCTTTCCCTTCGCTGCCACTGCCGGTATCACACTCTCTCCACTTGTTTTCTACAACCTTTCTTTCTCTTCAGATCCCACTCTCCTATTTTCTCCCTCCCTCATCTTCTCTCCTTATTTCTCCCTCTTCCACTCTTTCTCTGTTAATACAGAGGAATGCAGTATGTGGCAGGCTGTGGCTCTCTCGCTATTGACACTTGCGACTCTGCTGCGGGGTGAGTGACTTTCAAGGGTGCTTTGAGTGAGACTGTGCTCGAACAACTGTGTGTTTTCTGCATGCGCTGTATATACTGCATGTGCGCTTGCATGTCTGTGCCACCGAGCACTCTATTCCTAATAACTGTGCACACAGCAGCTCACTTGGACACCGGGAGAGTGTTTGTTGGTGTGCAGCCAGACAGAACAATTTGATTTATTTTTATAACGAGCAAATAACAGTATGAAATGTAATTATCTTTACTGCAGATTACATAGCTGAGCTGTGCATTTTTTTGTTATAGACAATACTGCAATTTATAGATAGATAGATAGATAGATAGATAGATAGATAGATAGATAGATAGATAGATAGATAGATATGCTGAGAGAAAGAGAAGGATGATTATGAGGCTGCTAGTGGTTAATTTGGACATTATGGACACTAGGGACTATTAATCTGAATTATAGGCATACCATCTGTGGAGTCATATTGATGTTAATTAAGGTCTAGTTTGTGAATGAATATAGATTTGACACCACACAGTAAGGACATTAATCTAACACCATTCTGCACTCCTACGGTATATATTTTATATTATGTGGTATGTATTATTTGGCTACAGAACAGGCGTTGTGCAGCTATTTAAAGTGTATGGTAGTAGTTTAAACTTATTCAGTGTGCCTCTTATATCCATCAGTGATAGCTCCCTCCACATCAAAGTGATTGCCTTGTGGAGAATGAATCAAGAGTGAATTGAAGCCCTTGGTGGAGTTACAGGGCAAAGAGAGACAGTTCTCCGCTCTCATTGTCATGAGTGCTGTGTGTGTCTGTCTGGAGTGTTTCAGTGTTTAATGGCTTCACTATTTCCTGCATTGGAATGAAACTGACATTTTTACAGTGGTGGAAAGACTCTGACTGTCTGCTGGTGATCAATCAGAGACGTAATTGATTAGGAGGAGCAGAGGATTCTTTCTCTCTGCTCGCCCCTCTCTTTTCTCCCCGCGTCCTTTCCTCTCTTTATCACACATTTTCATTCTCTGTTCCTTCCTCTTGTCCCATGTCATCCACTTTAAGAGCAACTCCGTCTATAAAACAATTTCCTCTTTCTAAACCTCTTAAAGCCCACCCTCTGTTTTACCTCCACTGGAGCATGTCTACTCTCCCTCTGTTAGTTTGTTTCTTACCTGGCCTACAATTTTTTCTCAAACTATCCTTCTATCATTGTAGTCACATTGTTTTTCTACTAGTGCTCTCTCTTCAGTGCCTTCTGTTTATCTTTCCTGACACAGCTTTCTCTTTGCAACTGTCACTTTTTCTCTTGCTCTTCTTTTGTGATCCGACTCTCCCATTTTTTCATCCCGTCCTCTCCCCTTTTCAGTATCAGTGCAGGGTCCTCACCAGCGGTTCCTGCTCAGGGAGCTGCTGAGGGACTACAACCCCATGGAGAGACCGGTGGCCAACGACTCCCAGGCTCTCACTGTCCAGTTTTCCTTCACTCTGATGCAGGTCATGGATGTGGTACGCATGGCAAAAATGCATCATAAACACAATTATACACCCACACAAAACATTCAAACAGGAAATATACTAACATGCCCATATGTACATTTGGCATGTGAGTATTTATATTACTGTAAACGTGAGCATTGTGCGAGTACTGTTTTGACAGACATGAATAAGTGTAAACCTATCCTCTGATATGCTTTGTGTTATACAAGGATGAAAAGAACCAGATCATCACCACAAATGCCTGGCTGCAGATGGTGAGTGTAATGAATAAGATTATTAATGTGATATTGATCTGTGTAATGAAAATCCTTTTGTATACGCCCCCCCATCCCTTGCAGGATCAGCTACACATTATCCCAGATGCTGGTTAGGTTTCAGTGTCATGATGATGGACACTTCAGCAGGGTGATATTTGAAGACATATGGACTTCAGTGCAGATTCCTTCATCCTCAAAGCCCCAAAACATGGCCGTATATTTGTTTCTTTCCAATCAAGTCAATCTTATTTGTATAGCCCAAAATCACAAGTCAAAATTTTGCCTCAAAGGGCTTTACAATCTGTACAGCATACGACACCCTCCATCCTTGAACCCTGAACCTTTGAGGAAGAAAAAACTCTCCCTCTTCCATGACAGACAGACATGCAAAAGATGTTGTGTGTACAGAATACTGTAGACCAAAACAACAATAGTAAAATTACAATATGGAAAATCTAAATGACCATGTGTGTATATATTCGTCTTCATGTTTTTGTTATGTAAAACTTGTATTGTGCTCGTGTCTCCCAGCAGTGGTACGACCACTACCTCCAGTGGAACCAATCAGAGTATCCTGGAGTTAAGAACCTCCGTTTCACTCCTGAGCAGGTCTGGACGCCTGACATATTGCTTTACAACAGGTATGTGGCATACAAGCATACACTATACCCAGTGCTGCTGCTGCTGCTGAGCTCTACACTCTCTCATCACTGTGTCTCTATCCTCCAGTGCTCATGATAAGTTCGATGCCACCTTTAAGACCAATGTGCTGGTTAACTCCAGCGGCTTCTGTGAGTATCTGCCTCCAGGTAAGTTTTTATTAATCAGCACCTTGTCCTCAAAACCAAACTATGTGTTTAGTCATTCTGCATACTTACAGTATTACTCATGCTGAAGCATAGATATAAAACTGTTTTATATAAGAATGTTTACTGCAATTAAATGTTTTCTTCACTTATTTCCAGATGGCTGCATCAAACAATATTTTTAATCAAGTGTTTTCCCTTCATTACATCTTCGGATGTTTTTACTCGACTTTGACAATTACTTCTCATACTACTATTCTACAAACTGTTTTCCCTGTTTGTTTTTTTCTGCTTTTCAAGGAATATTCATCAGCACATGTAATGTGGATGTGCGATGGTTTCCATTTGACATCCAGCGCTGTGAGCTGAAGTTTGGCTCCTGGACATTTGATGGCTGGCTGCTGGACATCCAGATGAAGGAGGCAGATGTGTCAGGATACATGCCCAATGGAGAGTGGGACCTAGTGGGTAAGGCAGGTTGTCGAGGCTCTAGACGACAAACAGTGTTGCTTAGTAACAGTGCCTACATTGCCGCCATGCAGTGCTGTACCCGTAAAGACCTAAAGATTAATTAGATTGTTTAGTAGGAGAAGTAGTTGGAGTATGCCTTATAAACTGGAACTAAACTGATTGAATGAAAATACAGTGGCAATACACTGTCAGATTTGATGTTTTTATATGCTTTTCTGCACTTACAGTATGGTACATATTGCCACCACAATGTTATTGGATAAGAAAATGTGTAATATATAACTCTGGCATATTCTGCCACCGTTCAGACACCATCCTTGATTTTCATTAAGTTCGTAAAATCAGATCTGTCCTTGTACACTCTGTTCCAGCGCTGTTCAATACCATCGGTTTATGATGCAGGTTCTATGTCAGACTTTTTTTGGTATGCTTCTCATTTCACAGCACAATACATCCCATTTCCTCTTCACTCAAATGGTCAGTGGTTGTAACAAAATACAGTTCATTAGTCATATTGAGTTCCTGAGATTCTTTATGTTTTGTCTTCTTGCTTTTTCAACTGGTGTTTTTCTGCATTATAATGTTGTCTTTCCTGCATCCGTGTCTTTCTCTGTCCACTCAGAGGTCCCTGGAGGTCGCCATGAGGTTTTCTATGACTGCTGTGCAGAGCCCTACCCTGATGTTACCTTTGTGGTGACCTTACGAAGGAGGACCTTGTTTTATGCTCTCAACCTCCTCATCCCCTGTGTGCTCCTCTCCTCCATGACCCTGCTGGTCTTCCTGCTCCCTGCCAACTCGGGGGAGAAGATCAGCCTGGGTGAGGAATAATAAGAGGAGGGTGGAGAAGAACAGGGGTGGGGGATGGTGTTGCAATAAGAAGGGTTGAATATGAGAAAATGGAAAAGAAGAGGTGCATCTAAAATATATTTCTTGCTGCATATTCTTTACTCCTTCCTTGTGAAAGCATGGGATTGTTTCACTCTTCTTACAATCTCTCTCTGTCAACATTACTGGAAAACCTTCAATCAGCTATGCAGAGCTTTTCTGTCAGGAGGGCTGAGATGGAGGGAAGGAGAGACAGAGAAAAGACAGACAGAAAAGGCGAGAAGGAAGACGAGAAAGACTAAAATCGATTGAGTTTTCCTTGGAGTGTCAGAAAGACGTGACGAGAAGTCAAGTGCAACATACCAAATATATTGTTCCACTGAGTGTACTCATGTACTTTCGTCTCTTAAAGATTCTCTCTTCTTTTTCTTTGCAACCCACTTCCCACTTTCTCGTGTTGTGTGTCTGCCTCCAGGCATCACAGTTCTGCTTTCTCTGACTGTCTTCATGCTGATGGTTGCAGAGATTATGCCCGCCACTTCAGATTCTGTACCCCTGATAGGTCAGTTTCTTTCTGTCTATGTGTGTATCTGTATCTGTGTATTTTTGGTGTTTTTTTGGGGGGGGGGCTGACATTGTTCATAGCATACAGATTGTCAGCAGTCTTATGAGTGAAGTGTGCTCCCCTCCTGTCGTTCTCAGGTCAGTACTTTGCCAGCACCATGGTGATTGTCGGGATGTCAGTAGTAGCCACAGTCATCGTCCTTCAGTTTCATCACCACAACCCCAACAGTGGACACATGCCACGTTGGGTGAGTTTTAATAATAATATAATAATAAACTTTATTTATTGAGCACTTTTCTGATCAATATCAAAAACAAAATACAAAATACATGGTTGTTAAAAATGGAATTAACTAAAATCAGGGTAAGCTACACGATAAAAGAGTGATTTGAGAAGCGATTTAAAAGAGGGCACACATTCAGCTAAGAGTCTCGGGGCCTCAACAGAAAGAACTTGATCACTCTTGGTCTTTGAGACCACTGCTCGAGGATCTCAGATTATGCGAAGGTCTGTAAGGACTTAACAGTTCAGTAACATAGTTAGGTGCCTGGTCATGCAAGGCTTTAAAAGTCAACAGAAAAAAGGTTGACCACCAGTGTAGAGAAGCAAAAACAGATGTAATATTATCCCATCTCTTAGTTCTGGTTAAAAGCCTTAGGGCTGATTTTTGTAGCCTGTCTAAGGATTTTTGATTAACGTAGATGAAAAGTGCATTGCAATCATATGACGATGTGACAAAATAAAGGCTTGTATGAGATTTTCAGTGTCTAACATAGTGATTCACATTTAAGCTGGGATAAAATGTTATACCAAGATTTAAAGCTGGAGGTTTATTGTTGCACGATAAGAATACTAAATGTGGTTGTACCTGATCAGCAATATGTTGCATCTGTGTTCTGTATTTGTGTCCTTGTGTGTCAGGTGCACTTGGTTCTGCTGCAGTGGGTTCCTTGGTTCCTGCGGATGAAGCGTCCAGGAGAGGGAGCGGAGCCGACTCTTTCCAACAACCAGGCAGACTCTCAGAGCAAGACCCTGTCCTCTCCTACCACTACCACCACCACCATCCCCACGCCAGTGTCCTCCATCCTCCCCCAGAGCCTCAACTCCCTGCAGGCCAGCCTGGCTCAGCTCAACCACCCTCTGTCACACTCACTGCCCCACCGGCCCAACGCTCAGGCTGTTATCCTCCCTAATCCCAGCCACAGAGATCCCAGCCCCAATCCACATCCACAGCCCAACGGTCATCTGCTTTACATGGGCTTCCAGACCTTCCAGACCTTCCAGACCACTGCGGACCTGGAGCCAGTTCAGAGGAGCAGAACCACAAGTCATGGGAGGGTTAACAGTGGACTAGGTGGAGGAGAAGGAGAGGGAGCAGCAGCAGCAGGAGGAGGACCAGCTGGAGATACACCTATCCATCACCACCTCCCATCTTCCATGTTTGGGAGCCCCCCACAGGAAACTCCAGTGTCCCCAGACCCTGACCCTTCAATCACATCCCCTGGACCCTGCGGCCTAGAGGCTGGGGCTGGAGCAGGAAGATCAGCTGCTATACACACCCACAGTGGTGGGATTCGGTCTGTGGCAGTAGACAGCCAGCTGCAGGCTCTTCTGGGGGAGGTGCAGTTTTTAGTCGAACGCGTTAGGGAGCAGGACCGGCAGCTCAGTTTGGCGGAGCAGTGGCAGTTTGCTGCAGCTGTCATCGACCGCCTGTTCCTGGTGGGATTCAGTGTTTTCAACATCATCTGTACCATCGCTATTCTCATGGCTGCACCCAACTTTGGAGAAGCACTGTCAAAAGACTTCCTCTGACAGACCAAAAATAGAGACATTTGAGAGAGAGAGGGAGATTTTAAGGGATAATACAGATAAAGATTTGTTGGAAGCACAATTGCTGTTAATAACACTGGGACATACAACAGCAAATATTTCCTATTCAGTAAGCCGGAGTGGACTGTGATTCAGAAACATTACGATGCGATTTTTTTCTCTTAACTTGAAAAGTCTGCCATTTTTCATGATAGAATACACCTGATCACGCTCACATTTACTGTTCACATATTCTTTTTGCAATGGTTTCTTTTGAAGTTCGATTGATGTGTTTGTTTCTCCCAAAGGACGGCACTCCAGTCACAAAAAAAGTGAAAGAATCATCTCATGTCTTGATCATTTTGGTGAATTCTTATTTTTAATGAATGGATTGTCAAGTGAAACCTTCATCAGAGCATCAAATGTCTCAATGGAATATGGCTGATGGTTTGTGGACTAATCAACAAAATCATCAGTGATTTTTTAACAGTTAAATACGAAGTGAAGAGGGGTTTTTTTGGAATAGTTTTGTGAACGAGGATCCTAAACGAAAATCATCCCAGAATTTATGTGAAAACTGGGAAGCATGACTTTAATAAATTTGTTATAAAGTATTTGTACTGCCGTCTTGGGATGCTACACGAAGATGCTCAGTGGAAAAACTGGAAACTGATGTGCTGCATGTAAAATGATAGATAAGCTTTTACACTCGTGCAGAACTCATTTCACAGTTTACACTTTCAGAGTTACATTAAAACTGACTATGTTTACCGTTTACTGATAGTCTTCCATTGATTATCAGTTGAAACTCTTTTTGTTACACGCTTCCCCAAATATAATGAATCCTGCGGTACACACATTTTGTTACCGCTGAAGGGTTTCTCTGCAGGAATTTTTATTTGATTTATTTTTTTAGAATTTCAGTTGAATTTTCAATTTCATTCAAGGTTTTCGCAAGTGTTTCTTTCTTTTAATAGGATGTCCAAAGTCATTGTGATCAGTATTTTTCCACATGAATACTAAAAACAGGAAAAAGAAGAATCTTTGTCACAATAGTACAGCCTGAACAGCATCCATATAATAGGATGATGACATTGGTGATTCACTTCTGCAGCACCTTTAACAATCACGTTAGCTTCATATTATACTGTAGTGCTTTCTATGAAGCAGAAAATATATTAATATCCCTAGAAAAATATGCTGCATACTGCCATAGGTATTCTTTTTTTGCCTTTGTCATTCACTTTCTATAAAACTAAACTGTGCAGTGACATGATATCTCAGCTGAGGGGGTTGGATAAAGTACTCTCCCTCCTGTTTGGGAATACAGGATACACTTTCACAGTCACAGCTAGAACAAAGATTTCAAAGCTCTGGTTTTATTCATGAGGTGGAACATTATTGTCTTTCTGTGCAGATGTAGATAAGGTTCAGATTGTACCTGTGAAAGAGGGAAATCATAGGTCATTACAGCTTTTCACAAGGCTTTTTATCTTATAGGCACACGCATCACCGCGTACCTTCACTCATCCACTCACACTCCTGTGTATGCAGAAAATTATAACCTCCATGACCCTGGCTTTGAATGTAAATCATGCCATTTATTTCGCAGATGTGTTGGACACTTGAATGCCAGTGGGCTGTGACAGAACGAGCTGTGAATATTGTGAAATAAACTGTCTCGTCTTTTGTACCCTCTAGACATGCATCAAATGTTCTATTCTCTGGGTTGCCTCCCTTCGATCGAAGTTTAAAAAGGACGCAGAAACAGGAGGACAGGAGGAGTGACGGAGAGGGGGTATGGGAGGAGAAAGAGCCAGAGAGAGGAAAGGGAAGATGGAGGTAATGAAGCACAGCAATAAAGACGGCAAAAGGAAGAAAGGGACAGAAAAAGAGATGGAAGGGGAGGAGGGCGGGGGGGCTATGCAGAGGCACAGAGACGGATAGGATGCAGAATGAAAGAGCACAGGAAGAACAAGGTGGTTGCATAGTTGAGAGAAACAGAAGAGGGGGGCGAAATGTGCTGAGAAAGCAAATAGGAGCCGATAAAGTTTTTAACTGATTGCTCATTAATGAGAGAGAGAAGAGGAGTGAATCCCCCTCCTCCTCCTCTGGGATGCTGCTGCTGCTAAACTGTACTCAGACCAGCATTTAGGGGTGACTGGACATATATTTTGAATTGGCAAAGGGTGTCTTTAGCAGAATTTATGCGAAGGATCTTGGCAAACATTCCCATGTAAAATGATTGACTATGAAATAATGCAAACACTTTATGATGATTGAATTTGGCTAATTGCTGTCTTGGCACGGCTGTACTCAAACCTTCAGCCCAGAGGCTATTAATCTGGTTTTAAACTTTTCACTGTTGGATCAATTCACCGTGCATTTCAATGGCTTACTGAGCTCCTTTCTTCTGTGTGACTGTCGGGGCTGCTGCCTCACACAGCTGAGAGATGCAATACAGCACAGGTAATAAATCTAAGATACTCCCCTCCTTCATCCACTTGCTCTGTGTCGACAGCTCATGCAGAGCTGTTTGTTCGGAGGAGAAGCAAACCGAGTCACACAAAGCAGAGGAGCACGATTCAGCGAGCATGAGAGTGGGATGCAGAAAGCGTGTCTTTGGCATCAAGGGGCCACTGCAATGTTTGGCTGCAGTTGTCGCACAAATTTTCACCCACATCCACAGACACATGAAGCAGCGCAACCACAAACCCACTCACACATCAAGTGCTGCAGACCTAATGCAGTAACCACACATACTCCTAAAGCTCTCTTTCACTTTGTCTCTCCAGTTTTCACACACACACACACACATACTGTTTACTTACACTGCTGCTTGTGCAGTGCTGTCAGTTCTGTACTGTGTGTGCTCATGTGGGAAAAATAAGAGAGGGAGAGAATATAAAAGAAGAGAGTAATAGTTCAAATAATGTGCTGTATTTTAATAGTCATAGCTTTCTTTCATAGAAATGAAAGAAAGCTATGACTACACAATATTTTCTTAGTTTTCCCACTTCAATTATAGGTTTTCAACAATCACAGTCCTGCTCACTTGCATGTCTTTGCAAAGAAAGACACTAGTACAGGGAGAACATGCAAATACCACACATACATACAGGCTAAACCAACCGAGACAACAATTGTAATGACGCTCCTATCTTAATATTTCATCTATCTCCAATGTTACATTTTGAAACCTCAAGTTTTAGCTACAATTCAGCAACAAAATCTACTTGTTTTGTTTTAGGGATATCATCCTTTAATTAAATTATGATTTAAGCAACACATCAGCTTCTTCCCTCCCTTCATGTGATCAAGACGTGGTATGAAATTTCAACACTGAAGTCTGACCAGGTGCAAGACATCTCTCAGGACAGGACAGTTAGCTTTTCCAAATTCAGGTGCGCCAAGATAATATCCTACACCACCAAAAGTCAATAGCTATTAATTACTGGGTGCAGACACTCGATGCAGGTCGATATGGAACAGCTATTTCACTGCCTGCTGGGTAATTGTCTCCCAGATCTCATTAAAAGACGTTGGAGTTGGGGAGAGGACAATGCAGGAGAGAGGAAGAAAGAAAACAGATGTGGGTACACACAGGGAGAGTGGGAGAACGAGTGTAAAAATCATCTTTATAGGATAAATCTCACTGAGAGGCTTGTGCATAACTTCAACTCCACCCACACACATAAACAAAAAACAAACTTTGCATCAATAAATCGGTTTATTTAAAAGAATATGTTACAATTTATTACAGTAAGCGACGTAACCAAACACTTTGTCTTTAAATTTTACATTTCAACATGTCAAAGAATCTGCAGGTTGTCAATCTCCATCCACTTCTTAGTGTGGCTCTTTGAAAGCCAAACCATATCGGGTGAAAAACTTAACAACAGAGACACTGAATTTAACATTGTATCTTACTGAAATAAATAATGTTAATGACATTTAACTTTAGTCAGAATGAGAGAGAGAGAGAGAGAAAGGGGGGGCGCACTCAAAGGTGGGCAGAACAGACAATGTCAGACAATCGACCGCGTCAAGCATGGTCCAGTGAACAGACAAGAATCCTGGGAAATGCATTCAGCGTTTAGGATTGCCCATCAATTTCTCAATTCAAGGCTCAACACATTCAATTAAACCTCCTTTGCACACCCACCTAGGTTTCTTGAAGCTCATTAATCACCTAAAATGGCTTTGTGAACAGCACCATCATTATAACAAGCACACTTAAGAGCCACGGATGTCAATCTATGACTCTTTACTTGCTGAAATACTGTCGATATTGTCATTATGAGCTAAATAGGAGTTAGGACCGGGTAATAATTGAATATTATGGTTTACTGACATTCAACGGCATCATATCGTGATCACACGACCTTATTGTCTTTGCTTTGAGCATCAGTTTAATTATGATTTTGCACAAGTTAGCTATATTATGACATACAGTATACAGATTTTGAAAACTTTTCGTATATCATGATAATCAACCATATCACCCAGCACTAACAGGAGGGCTCATCTTGTAAAAGCTAGTAGCAACTGTACATGCAATATCTTTAAAATAATGTAAGAACTTTCAAAGTGTAAGAAAAATGTCCTTCTAAATGAGTTGATAATGTAATAAAGCTGTTTAGACTTGATGAATAAGGTAGAAACATCACAATATTGCACTGAGGAATGATTCATATTTAATGTCAGCATGTCAAGTTTTAATGATGTAATATTAAATTATTTTATTTTTGTCTTTATTTGTCAGTCAGGTCACTATCACATCATCAGATAATTATGTTATTATATTATTATTATGACATTATTCTAGGAATGAGAACATTAACTGGGCTCATTTAGAGGGACATTAAATTACAGTGTTTATTACATTACACTGCAGTTATGATCAGTTGCTACACAGCCTTTAGTCATGTGGAGTTATCTATCATGTTGATGAAAGGAGCAAGCTGCCCTTTTTTCTAAGAAATCCTCTTCCCACTTAACCTGAATCTGGGGTGCATGAGTGGTTCAACAGTACAGCAAAGTACCAGCTACAGAGATAAATAGTGCTGCAAGTGGAAAGGCTGTTTGAATTACAGGCCTATTGTAAATCCTGTGGGAGCTCTCAGAAACAAAGTAATCACTGCCTGCTGCAAGAGAGCAGACAGGAAGAGAAGGACCCCTGCTGTCTATTATGGGTAATGCACACTAAACATACTGTAATACACACTGCCACTTGTCTGATCAGGGCTCCACATCACTGCTGCTCTACAATGGCTTCATAACATTTGCATGGAGTGTTCACATAAATGCTATAAATACACAAAAGTTTAATGCATGGCTCTGCACACCGCACATACCATTTGATGATGCAGTACATAATCATACTGTAGTCAGTCAGTCAAAGATGAATGTAAACTAAGTACAGACTAGTTCCAGTATTATGCCCACTATCTGCTTCTTAGGTTACATTTCCCACATTTGGAGATTGTTAATACTGTTGGATAAAGTGCAACATTAATTGTTAAGTTCCTGCTCATGTGTCAAATCCTCACAGCTGTGTGCTCTGTGCACCCAAATGTGTCCAGCAATCCTACAAAATGTCTGCTTTCTCTCTCCCGTCTCTCATCTGCCACATTACAATGTTAATAGTTTTCTTCTATAAATGCAAATTTAGCAATAAAACAGATGAAAATGTATTTACGCGACGTAATTCAGCTGTGACTTAACGTTCTGAGGGCCTCGCTCTGGTTGGCCCCTTGCCTTTTGGGGCCCCCTGCACGCATAGTTAACATGCACAAAACACACTTGCACGCTAACAACTGGCCAAAAACACAAAGAAGACACTGCTGCTCTGATCCATAAATTGAGAAGCTAAGTGTCTTCCTGTGGTCAACCCTCAGTATCGCTGATCAGTGTTATCTGTGTTGCCCTTTGCGAGCACTAACAGCTTTCATTTTTCCTTGTTAGTCCGCCAATACTTCCTCATTCACTTCAGCTTCCTCTTCCCAGTAGGACTACTTCAGAGGAGGCTCAAAACCTCATGTACAAGTCACATTCCACTTCGAGTCCCTGCCAGTAAGAAGAAGGCTTGCATGAATCCAGGACTTTGCTCTGCTCAATGCATGATTATGATGTGCTGGATTCAAGAGTTGTGGTTCATGTGTCTGTAGCTTTTTATGCTTCTGTTTATTGGATTTGTTCAGATGCTCGTTGGTTTGCATGTATCGGGGGTAGCTTCACAGGTTGTAGCTGATGGAGTGTAAATGATGACCATGTAGTTAATAGCTAAGTGTTGCTGGGTCTGGGGCTAGATGAGGGCCGAACTGAGCTGAGTTGGTGACGGCGGTGTCTAGTTAAGAGGTAACAATCTCCCTTCCTAGGTGCCTCCATCCCTTCTGTGCCTCAGCAGCTGGAAAATATTCTGCAACACAAACAGCAATCGAGACAAAGACACACAAACTCAGAGACAGAAAACAGAGAAATTCACCCAGGTTATTACTGGATCATAGACTGGACAGAGGCAGGCAAAGCCTTACCTTGCCACACATACCATCTTTACTGCAGTTCTTATTGTCCTTGTCTGTAGCCTCCTCTTCCACCTGTAGAAACACACACATTGCAGGTAATGAGTAAATGACACAGATAAATGGCTTGTAATAGAGTAGGTGAGTCTGTTAGTAGACGGTCCTTACCTCCTTCCTCCACTTCAGCTCACAGAAGACTCTCTCAAAGCACTCATGCATGTAGTTAAACTGAACATCGACCGTGCACAGCAAATACAAAGAGAGAAACATGGATTTAGACAAAGAAAACAACAAACAAGACTGATGTTGATAAAGTTTACATATTTTCATTTAAAGGAATAGTTTGACATTTTGGGAAAGACGCTTAGTTGCTTTCTGGCAGAGGGTAAGATGATGAGGTCGATGCCACTCTCATGTCTGTACTGTAAATATAAGGTTACAGCCAGCAGCTGGTTAGCTTAGCTTAGCACAAAGACTGGAAACAGAAGGAAAAAGCTGGACTCGCTCTGTCAAATGGCAACTAACACATTATATCATATACATTAACACGTTATATCTACAAAAACTGAAGTGTTAAAAGGAAATTTGCAGTTTTAGGGGGAATTATGTGCCAGACTATTTCTTGGCTGGAGCCTTAACTTCCTGGAGTCTCCGCTGGTTGCTTGGCAACTGCTCACAGCCAAGAAATAGTGTAACCAAAGTGTAAATTGTATGGATTAAACAACTGAGATACAGCGTGATAGGTGAGCTTTAGATGTGATAGGCTGATTGATCTTTATGCTAAGCTAAGCTAAGCTAAGCTAGCCTGCTGCTGGTAGCTTCAAACTTACTGTACAGACATGAGAACTGTTATCTAAGTCAATGTTCTTTAAAACTGAACACATGACCTGTTGAACAGGGAGATTACCTAAATTCAAAATAATTTATGTATTTATGACTGTAGGAGCTGTATTTCCACTACAGTACCTTGAGTACTATAGTACATGTGTAATAATGTGTGTGTGATACTCACATAGGGTGTAAATATCTTGACCCAGCGTGGTTTCTTCTCTCCTCGTGCATATTCAAAGCAGAAGGCCATGCCCTCTTCATCTGTGTCCCATCTCTGCATCTCCCCCCAGTCAAACGCAATCACCTGGTTCTGGAACGACACTGGGGCTTCAGTACACTCACTCCATTACACACAGAAAACATGTTTCTACAACAAACGGTTGCCCTTGCCTCGAGTGTCCCTTCCTCGGTGCAGGCGTGCAGCTTGAAGTGGTGAATGCTGATGGCTGTGATGACGTGGCCTTTACGTCGGGAGTCGCAGGAACAGTGGGGGAATATGATCTCATTGTAGCCCTCGCAACCCCTCAACAAACTCAGATACTGAGAGAGAAAGAGGCAGAGGACAGAGGAGACAACATAGTGTTTTTATTATACAGTGTACTACAATATGTAGTTCTGCAACTGACTGAAGGATGCACCTTCTGATGTTTAATGTTTAATAAAGCTTTATAGCCATAAAGCAAAGTATAGTCAGACACTATAGTTATTCTCTGCAGCCCAACTGATCTGAAAATAGGGTGTAAGTATTTACTTTCGGGGGCAGGTTCTCTCCAAAGTGAGGGTAATTTATTTGTTTTCAGACAGAATAGAACTCACTTACTGTCTATGCACATTTCCCTTGCAAGGACTTGTGTTTTTGACACTCCAGTCAAACCTATACTCTCACTGTTAGACAACCTCCACCTCCCCAAAGACTCTGTACTCTTTCCACTTTGTTATACAGCGGGTAAAATAAGTATTGAACATGTCACCATTTTTCTCAGTAACTATATTTCTAAAGGTGCTATTGACATGAAATTTACACCAGATGTTGGTAACAACCCAAGTAATCCATACATACAATGAAACCAAAACAAATAAGTTCAGAAATGAAGTTATGTGTAATAAAATGGAATGACACAGGGAAAAAGTATTGAACACGCTTACTGAAATTTATTTAATACTTCGTACAAAAGCCTTTGTTGGTAATGGCAGCTTCAAGACGCCTCCTGTATGGAGAAACTAGTCACATGCATTGCTCAGGTGTGATTTTGGCCCATTCTTCCATACAAACAGTCTTCAAATCTTGAAGGTTCCGTGGGCCTCTTCTATGAACTCTGATCTTTAGTTCTTTCCATAGATTTTCAATTGGATTCAAGTCAGGTGATTGGCTGGGCCATTCTAGCAGCTTTATTTTCTTTCTCTGAAACCAATTGAGTGTCCTTGGCTGTGTGTTTGGGATCATTGTCTTGCTGAAATGTCCACCCTCGTTTCATCTTCAGCATCCTGGTAGATGGCAGCAGATTTTTATCAAGAATGTCTCTGTACATTTTTCTATTCATCCTTCCTTCAATTATATGAAGTATGCCAGTACCGTATGCTGAAAAACAGCCCCACACCATGATGTTCCCACCTCCAAACTTCACTGTTGGTATGGTGTTTTTGGGGTGATGTGCAGTGCCATTTGTCCTCCAAACATGGTGTGTATTATGGCATCCAAAGAGTTCAATTTTGGTCTCATCTGACCAGACTATATTCTCCCAGTATTTCACAGGCTTGTCCAAATGTTGTGCAGCAAACTTTAAACGAGCTTCAACATGCTTTTTCTTCAGCAATGGAGTCTTGCGTGGTGAGCGTGCATACAGGCCACGGCGGTTGAGTGCATTACTTATTGTTTTCTTTGAAACAATTGTACCTGCTAATTCCAGGTCTTTCTGAAGCTCTCCACAAGTGGTCTTTGGCTCTTGGACAACTCTTGTGATAATTCTTTTCACTCCTCTGTCAGAAATCTTGTGAGGAGCACCTGGTCATGGCCGGATTATGGTGAAATTATGTTCTTTCCACTTCCGGATTATAGCCCCAACAGTCCTCACTGGAACATTCAGAAGTTTAGAAATCCTTCTGTAACCAATGCCATCAGTATGTTTTGCAACAATAAGGTAGCGAAGATCTTGAGAGAGCTCTTTGCTTTTACCCATCATGAGATGTTTCTTGTGTGACACCTTGGTAATGAGACACCTTTTTATAGGCCATCAGTTGGGACTGAACCAGCTGATATTAATTGGCACTGACAAGGGGCAGGATTGCTTTCCAATTACTGATAGATTTCAGCTGGTGTCTTGGTTTTCCATGCCTTTTCGCACCTCCCTTTCTTCATGTGTTCAATACTTTTTCCCTGTCATTTCACATTATTACACAGAACTTAATTTATGGACATCTATGGTTTGATTTCTTTGCATGTGTGGATTGCATGGGTTGTTGCTGACATTTGGTGAAAATTTCATTACAATAGCCCCATTACAAATATATTTACTGAGAAAAATGGTGACGTGTTCAATACTTATTTTACCCGCTGTATCACACACAGTGAAGGGAGACTGAACAGGTGGGAGAGAGGGGATGACGTAAGACACACTGAACCACAATGAGTAACTCTATCTGTCTCTGTGAGTTACTCAGGAACAGTAGTAGCTGTGTAGTGTCTGTCCATATGTGAGAGACTGACCATGGACGACATCTTCTGCTCAGCCAGCTTCTGCAACTGGTAGGACTTCTGCTCTGCTTTGATGAAGCCTTTCTTCACATCATCAACAGCCTGCAAAGATAGGGCCAAATAAGGGACACTGTTATAAAAAAAAAATACCCCACATAAATACACTCACCACAAAGAAAGACAGACATGCGCACACACCTGGTGAAAGAAGTAGTTGACAGCAAGCTGGTTGTCATTGAGCAGAATCTCCTCTTCTGTAGTGAAGAGCCACTTACGCAGGGTGAGGCAGGTGCCTGGGATGGCTGAGGTATAGTTCTGTACATACAGTTTGTGGGGGAACTCGTTGGGGGCAAGCTTACGCACTGAAGAAGAGAGAGAGAGAAAAGGGAGGGAGGGAGAGAGTGATATCCCATTCTTATGTGTTGTTCTGTCTTGACATACTTGACTTAGTTTCTCTAAATATCTTGCTATGAATGCTATTTCTTGTTTCATGTTTGTTTAAATCTGAGATATTTTATCTCTCTGCATGTTCAACAGAGCATTTAGTGTCAAATATGTTAGATAATAGATGCTCTGCTTGATGATCTCATCTTGTTGGTATGCAGTGGAAAGACTTAAAATTTAAAATTGAGAGACATAGAAAGAAAAAATGACCAATTACAAAGTGATAAAAAAACAAAGCATCAAACATAAGAGCATGAGGTGTTACAGAGGTGAGAACAGAGGTGTTATAGTGAAAGCAA
This sequence comes from Macquaria australasica, assembly GCA_005408345.1. Lineage (NCBI taxonomy): Eukaryota > Metazoa > Chordata > Actinopteri > Centrarchiformes > Percichthyidae > Macquaria > Macquaria australasica. The sequence goes on along the minus strand of SEMN01000609.1, from coordinate 157,527 downwards.
GACTAAGGATCAATTTCAAGAAGATGACAGAGATTCAGTCTAAGCTTCTCAGGCAGACTAAAGTCCAATAGCTTTGGAAAAGGCAACGGACCAATTTAACTTCAGTTATACTTTATAGCATGCACATTAAATGTAAGGAAAATTAAAGTCAGCCACGAAACTAAAAAGGTAACCAGTGTGAAAAGGCTAGAGGAAGGGTGGCCACTCATCATGTTGTTTTAGCTCAAAGAAGAATTCTAGCTACTGCCTTTCCTCCAATTTGGAAAAAAGAGAGTGGAAGGAATGCAAATATTTATGATAATCTAATCTGCAACTGATAAAAAGGTGGATGACTTTCTCCACATCACCGAGGGAAAAAGAAAATGCGTAACTTTATTTATTTACTCTTTTATAGCTCTTATGACCTGCATGCAAAACTCAAATTCTCATCAAAAATCGTTCGTTTCTACTGCTACTGTACTGCTGCTTCTGTCTTTACAGTAACAGACAGAGCACACAGTTCATGGAGAATAAATGCAGTGATGCTGCGGAGATTGAAAATAACTACTTCTAATATAGTTTCATTTAGCTGCTTTTTAAAAAAAAAAAATCTGACATATCCTTGTACCGCACTAGCCTTGACAAAGCAGCTGAAGTGACATGTACACTCAGGTATTAATTTCAGATTATTTTAAAAGGGATGGAAAGATGGAAAACATTTTCAGTGCATGTTCAATGTTCTTACTAACCGAAGGTGTGGTTGATGACCTCAAACAGAGCAAAGTAGCTGGCTGTTACGCTGTCCATTCCTAGTTTCATAACCACAGCCTGAAAGAAAGACAGAGAGACAGAATGAGGGAGGGTGAGAAAAGGAAACAGGAAGAGTAAAACATTTACGAGATGACTGTAATAAGGTCATGGTTATGATGGTAATTTGTTATACAGGCCTTTGTATGCATTTACCTGGTAGACCTGGTCTGTGGTAGAGTTTTTGCGAACTCTGACAGTGAGCGTGGTTTTATCGGGCATGGCTATTCTCAACTCCACATCTGACACGCCGTTATAGTTCTAGGTCATGAGACGGAGAGACAAACTGTACGGTGAGTTACAGGCAGAGGACCACAGAAAGACACACACACACACACACACATAGGTTTTTCTTTTTTTACCTCATCTGATTCAGACAGGAACTCCTGCATGATGTCACTTTCTCCAATTACCCGTACAGAGCACACTGCAGATGAGGAACAAATTATATTAGGTGGGGAGTTTTTTATGTAAAGTATGTAAAATAACAGTGGTTATACAATGACATAAACAATATAGTTATGTACTTTGGAGTGGACAATATTTCTCCCAGACATTTCCACACTTGCCCTATTTCTTAACTTTACAATCCCCAGAGAGGACAATACTAATTACTACACTCTGACTTCACAAAGGTTTTACAGAAACCCTATGCCTCCTTCTCTCTCCCTGACCTTTCTCCAGGTATTCTTCCAGGCCTCTGCGTCGTGCGTCCAGCTGCTGCTCCGACAGGGAAAAAGGCCATTTCCCAGGCAGCTTGGGGAACGTAAAGTTGGCAAACTCCCTCTTCAGGTTTTGGTGTAGGATCACAAACTCACGGTAACGCTTGGAGCACAGCTGCCTGCCTGCCATGTACACATTATATACCTGGAAGAGAGAGAGTGCAGGCAAAAGAGAAATATGAAAATTAATGTCCTAATGCAATGACAGGGAGTTAAAATCAATAAGTCTTAAAATTAAAATATTTTACTACCACAACAAGGATTATTTAAAATACTTTGTTGGAACATTAGTCTGCTCACAGACCTGAATACAGAGTTCACGTTAAAGTCATGGACACTGTGGTCAGACTTGTGTTGTGATCTGCTGCATCCGATTATGAAAATAGTGTTGTAATCATGATTTTCTTATTCTCATCCACTCCTCTGTTTATGCTACACCCTTTCACTGACCAATCCTCCTGTCTGAGCCTTCACTTATTCATCCATTGATGCTTCCAAATTCCTCCTCGTCCTCAATGCACCCACCACAAACTTTTCCTGGTTGAGCTCAGTGTGTTTGTAGCTCGGCACAGAGATGGGGACTGCCTGCTTGTCGGAGTAGTCATAGCAGGACTGGGCTGAAATGTCATCTCCGGGATCCAGGCAGTCGGCCTCCTGGGGCGGTACGGACAGCACGGCCAGCACTAGCTCCCTCTCTCCAGCCCGTATCAGGTCCACCACCTGCTTGTGGGTCGCTCCCTCTACATTCACACCATTACTGTTGAAAACATGGAGGAAAAGATGTAGATGTTAGGTGCCGGTGAGACTATTAATAGTTCACTGTTGTTGAGTCGATTTTTTATTTATACAGAGCACATACTGCAATAAATACTATCTTGCTTAAAATATTCAGTTTTTAATGACAGTATTACTTACTTTGTTTGTGTCTATGGCACATTTTGAGGCTGAGTTTGTACTGGACTAAATTATACTAACAGGTTTTACATATCCAGGAGTAAAAATACAAGACACATCATACAACATAAAGCAATCAAATACAATAACAGTACAAACTGAAAAATTACTAAGTTTCACAAAGGTAGCATTATACAGGACTGTTGTATTCAGACACTTATAATTCATCATCATTTTGCTTTGTAAGCTTATCTCAAGGAGAAAGAGTGAAGCATTGAATTATGAGATTCTTAGCACAATGGATTTCAAGAGTTATTGAAAGCCCTAAATACATGTATTCTGAATAAAATGGCAAAAAAGTGAATAAAGTCAAACAGCTCCTGTTTATGTGCGGCAGAGAAATTTTCCCCCTCAGAAATAAGACCTTTGGTTTATGTCATTAGCACAACTGAGCATGAGCAACACTGGGTGTGTGTCCTTTGGCAGGCATGTGTCAGAGGCATGACAGTGCTGATGACAGTGCTGTAGCGACCTGACTTATAGTTAACTTTACTCAAAACAGCCACAGCATCTCTTCTAAAAGCTCTCAGGATCACCTCTAGCTGTTTCTGACACTTTAAAAAAAAAAATCCAATGTTATGGGTAGGTTGGCAAATAAAAATTTAAACCATGCCAGAATGAGATTCAGTAAATTATATTGTTCTATAATGTTTTGAGCTAATGTAATGGGTTTTTGCAGGTTAAACAATTGCTTGCAAATATTAGCATGAAAGCACAAGTTGGCCGAATGCAACCCAGTCAATACCTCAGGGAAAATCTTAAATCACAATTTGTGTGGCATGAAGTGGTTAGTCAAATATAAGCTCTGATCTTCTAATACAATGGCTTCCTCTTTGAGTTTTGCAAAATAGGTTGATGTTAGAATACATTGTTAAAATATACTTTGAACTTTTCAGACAGATAAAACTTCTCACGTCTACATTTCCACACTGCCTAACCATGAGAAAAAATGTCCAACATTCTTTAAAAGCTAGCAGGGTTGAAGCGGTAAGCAAAAGGTTTGTAAATGTTAATCCTACTTTTAATATGATCTTCAGAGCATTCACATGTTGTTTCCAAACATGCCTAACTCATATACAGAGAAACCCACAAATGTTTTGTCATATCTTCCTCATGAGAGCTACTGAGGCATTCAATGTACACAATGAACACAATTGGCAGTGTTCACAGGTGGGAAGCCGGTGAGGGATCACATCCTTGTCACTGGTGAAATCAGCTGGCAAAACATTATGTGCATAGGTACATAGGTAGGTAGTACAGTGCATAGGGACATGGAAGGATAAATGGGAGGTGAGAAAATGAGGAAATAACTGGAATCTAAATAATACACATACTCAAAACAAGGCACTTCATCACATTGATGCAAAAATGCTGAAAATGCTGAATACAATACTACCATAAAGCAGTCCTACTTGCTCATTTGCAGCATATATACAACAATATACAACAGTAGGTAGGTATATACAGTATATATATGCTTCAAATAAAACTTGTGACTGAGAGCTGATCTGTTATGTCAGCCATTATGTCATGGCATGGGCTTATGTTGGCAGGGTGACACAAGGCTAAAGCTCAGTGGGCACAAACTCTCTAATACCTAATAACTCAATGGCAGGAGATAACTACACATGAATATGCAAGCGAGTCGAGGGAGGCCTCCTGAGCCAGGGCGCACATAGCAAAGCTGAAACTAGTGTTGGTGAGGAGAGATGATTATGTAGGTAGAAATAAGCAAAGACACACAAAAAAACCATTTTGCAGGTGTACAGGGAGACAGAACAAACGTCTCCTACAACACAAAGTACAGACTAAGCATTTTAGCAGCTTTATGACTACATAATAAGCACCTGATGTAGTGGCCTTTGCACTTGCACTATCAGCACTTCGGAGCGTGATAAATAGTTTTTAAGAGACATTTTCCTGTGTGTCATATCTTCAGTTCTTTTGTCTATATAATTCAAGGTAATAATTCATGTATTTGTTTATTTTGTGTATATCACTGCTGGAGAGCATGCACACTTACTTACACATACACATGCACAAGCAAAGATGCACACATACACATGCTTAAACTCACAGCTAAATCTGCCACAACAATATACACTGCACAGCTTATTGTTCCGAGTGTTTAACATTATCCATATCATCAAGAAGGAGGCTGAAAAAAGTTGTCTAGCACTATAGAGTATTCTGCATCAAAGGCCCAGAAGAAGGGAGTTGTTTGTAAATGTGCAAAGAGGTATTGATTGAACAGAGAACAGCAGAGGCTCTATACCACTGCAGCTAGTACGCAGGCACTAGTACACATTGTGTGTACTTACTTATTGTGTACATACTGCGCCTTGACAGGAAGGCAGACAGGCAGAAAGGCTCCATGCACCAAAGTCAAATCTTCAGCTAAATACAACAATGAATGTGTAAAGACATTCATATTAGCCTGTCTTATCCGCTGCATGTGAGACACAGTGGATGAGATCGTCCTAAATGAGGCTAGTAAAGTACTATTACACTGAGGCAGCATAAACTAGTGCAAAGGCATAAACATGAACACAAACATTGCATTCATCACAGTGAGCAGAGCCAATAATCAAAGGACTATATTGACCAAAACAAATGATAAAGGAATGAAATAAAAGGACAAACGCTCAAACATACATCCACATGCTTGCACACAAGCACATAGAAATAATGGGGTCAACAAACTGCCAGGTTACTGCAGGCCATCCATTAACAAAGCAGTGTGCAAAAACCAGCCAATGGGATACGGAACTTTAGAGAGCAGAGCCAATCAGAATTGAACTGAAGGCATCCCTCCCTTTCTGCATCACCTTATTCCACACCAACAGACACACTGAAGCGCCAGTACTGATGCTGATGCTCTCCATAGCAACAGAGCCTAACATCAGCAAGCAGTCTCCATGCATACTAACGTGCCAGTGAGGACAACCACTTCTACCCTAAATGCAGCACACACATCAGTGCCATGTGTGTGTTAATGTACCAAAATCAGTGATGCTGATAATGACTTGCCTTGTTTAACCTTCATGATTAAAGTAAGCAAAGCAAGAAGCTACACTCGATGCAGTGTGCAATGCAGAAATATTGCACACTGCATCTGGTTACAATGATATGAATGTGTTGTGTACAAGGGGTGACTTGAGAATATTTGGCATGCTGTGGTTGAGTGAAATAGGTTTCAGTGTGACGGGAATACCTAATGATCCCTGGATCTTTTCCCTCTGACATACACAGATACTCCTTTCATTAGGATGAACGGCTATTCTACTCTGCAAGACCAGTATGATGGTGCATGCACACACAGGCTTTTTGGTGGCCGACACTTCTCCCAGTAAAGTAAAGACACGGTGAATGAGGCTCGCAGGTCCTGCTTGCCTTGATTTTCTTTAAACGATCATTCGGAGATTAAAGCGTCATTTGTACGTTACTTATAATGTGATTTTGGTTAAGCTAAGCCAGTAGCCACTTACACTTCAAGAATCCTGTCCCCCTTCGAAATACCGGCTCTGTCGGCGGCACCTCCCGGCAGGACAGCACTAACATGCTGCAGTGGAGCGTACAGTTCCCCGTTAATGCTCCGTAGTTGCCCACCTTCACTAACTTGTCCTCGAACATTGAAACCATAGCCCGAGTCAGACTTCACTATTCGAACTAGCCGTGGGCCTGAAGTAACGGTGGTTGCCGTCTGGCAGCTGCCGCCGGTGCCCGGTGTAACGTTACCGCTACCGGAGCCGTTACGAGAGGAAGGGTGAGGCAACGGAGGGACCGATGAACAAATTCCTTCTCCCTCGACGTCCGCCATTTCTTTACACTATGTGTATCATCCACTCCAATTCAGCTAACAATAAATATCCTACAAACATTAGCTGGTAGTAGCAGGCTAATCAGCCTCGCTAGCTAACTGACCGAATCACCGGAAAGAGCCGACGGCGTCCGATGATTCGCGAGACCGCCCCAGGATGCGTTCCATGTGGGTCGGTGAGTTTCCTGTGTGCTGGGTAGGCCACATAATTATATTTAAGCAAGTTGAGAGTCAGCCAGTGTTATTTTCAGACTAAATTAGCAATGTAATAAACGAGTCTGACTGTAACCCACTGTTTCCCAACCTGTGGATTGGGATCCCTTGAGGGAACCCAAGAAATGTCTCAGGGGTCTAGGGACAATGGATAAGAAAGGAAAATCTGTTCATTTTTCTAACTGTTCTCTAATTACATTTGTGAAATATTAGTTTCACCTATTCAGTAATGTAAAAGTCCTTTAAATTAAACTATCCAAGAAGGAAAAATTGCGAGCTGACTTTGCTGGGTCACAAGCCGAAAAAGGCTGGGGACCAGTGCTGTAACCCATTCTAATTGCCAAGGGATAAGGACTGGACTGGAAACAATGCAACTGGAGCTGAAACTATCTGTCTATCAACAGAAAATGAATCACCTATTTTGATAATCAATTCATCATTTTAAGTAATTCTTCAAACATAAATGGTCAACATCTTTTACATCCAACTTCTCATTTGTAAGGATTTGCTGCTTTTCTTTGTCTTATGTGATAGTAAACTGAATATATTTGGGTTTTGCATTCTTGCATTCTTTAAAGCAGTGTTACTGAATTATTAAAGATGATGCTGCCATTCAGACTGAATTATCAGCCACCGAATGCAGGCAACTGCCCAGAGGCCCCAGACACCCAGGGGGACCAAGAGCCCTAGGTTCAATTTGTGTCAGCTGGTTATATATATGTTGATTAATTTCAAAATTGTCAAGGAATTTGCTAAGCTAACACCAGTGCTGCTGCATTTTTACATAATCTTGAGGCCCTGTCTTGTAGAGGGGCATTGTGTCAAAATTTAGTTTTGCTCATATGGTACATATTCCTAAATAAGTTGTATTTACTATAATTAGGTTTATGTAATTCAGCTAAATCCAGGCTTTGGACACCTCTTTGTAGTTTTTTTTTTTTTTTTTTGGATCCACCTCTCATTCAGTTTTCTACAGGCCAAATTAAAGCATAAAGTAAGTCCTTCTTCTCCTTTAAGAGCATTTGGTAAATATTGTTTTATTTAATAGGCTAATTGATTCCAGCCACAAGACCACGGGGAAATAAATGGCCTGGACACTTCAGAGTGACAAATCTAAACACAAGGGGGCAGCATTGCTTCATAAAGCATCTGTGGTGGATAACTCAATGGTGGACGTGAACACAGCCTGAAGATCACTTTAAGTTATCATCTCAGTTCTATGGAGATGGAATGAGCTGCTTATAAGGTTTGGGAATGTATTTAAACATACTTCATGTAAGCCACTCTAGTTTTAAGTTTTTTGGGTTTTTGTTTTACCACATGCAGATATAAAGCTGTAAGCCTCTCCCTCAGTGTTATTTCCTGTTTTATGTGTAAAGCATCCAACCAGTGACATAATAATGAACGATTAACTATGGGATGGGCCCCTGAATGATGGGCTAAGAGACTGCCATTTTAGTTAACAAGTTATATAAAAAGGCAGATTATGTTTTAAAAGAGGATTTTAAAGGCATTTCTGCCTGGTAGAAGTTCAGTCAGTCAGTCAGATGTCCGAGTTTGCACGATATTTGTATTTCATTTAGGAACAGACACAAAACATTTATAAAATGTGACAACATTTATTTTTGTTTCTTTATTAGTCACCTCTGACATTCAAAATCAAGTGATACACGCTCAAAGTCAGCACATTTCAAGTCCCTCAAGCCAACATAATAACCAAGTTTTCCTCCTCAAGACATAATGACATGTATATTTTATAGATTTGACTCTAATATTGTTTTTTTTTTTCATTTAGTACAAATTAGATAAGGCAAGAAAGTTCTGAGGCAATGTGGCCAAAGTATTTATTTCTGATTGCAGATCACGGTGAGTGCTGCTACAAAAGTAACATACTCTGTGAAATCAACAACACCATCCTGGTCGTTATCCAGCGCGCAGAAGAATTTGTCCACTTCAGCTTTGCTTGTGGCCTAAAGAAAGAAAAACAGTAGGAATTGTGAGTAGATAAGAGATCACAAATATGTCAAAGAGGCATTCACAGCTCTCTGTTGGAATAGTGCTACATCTTTTTGTACTTACTGCTCCCCCAAGACCCTCACTCTTGAGCAGATCAGCGAGTTCTCCCTTAGACAAAGTGTTTTTGTCTCCTTCTTTCCCAGCGTACTTGTCGAAGGTAGCCCTGAGGAGTGCCATTGCCTGCATGAGCCCTGACATGGTGGCTGGAACGAGAAAATATTGTTGACTGTGTAGTCCAGTGTTTATTTATATTATTATTATTATGTATTAATTTTACATGGCATTTAAACACATGGATTGGACTGGAAATTAAAAGACTGGAAGGAGCTGGATGAACAGCTTGTTAAGATCAGGAATGTTACTGCCCAACGCACTTCCTCCTTTGTCTTATGACTAGAACTGATTCTTTAAAAAATCAATTCTGTGCAGGCTAAAATTCTTCATGGTCCTTCTCACGAAGTCTTGCTCTTTTGTTGCCTTGCCTCTTTTCTGTGTCCCTCATTTCTAGTGACCATTGGTTTTAAACAAGAGACATGATTCAGTATGGGTGGTGCAACAGAGAAGCAAACTGGTAGCTTGATGTGAGAGGAAAGTCTGCGTTCTCTTTAAACAATTCAAGGCATCTTAACGCTATCCTGCCTTCCAGCATTGGCTGCTTGCCCACTCACTTTACTGGTTGTTTCTTCTGAAAACTTTGGCTCGGCACGTCATACACTGTCCTCACTCACTAATAAAAAGTTCCTCTCAGTTTTTCCACCCTACTGCATGTCTGTAGACCTTTTTAAACAACTTTTCATTTGTTTTATATGGTTTTCCCTGGAATACTTTAACTTAAACTTATTGAATTCCCACCAATTTCACGATTTGTGTGTTATAATATTCAGTTATCTATTTTAATATTCTAATTCTAATTCTAATTGTTATAATCTTACCATAGATTGAATGTTAAACCTATTCAGAAGCAGCACTCCACACAGTCCACCAACCACACGCAGAAGCTCATTTATGCATCTCATGCCACATAATGCACATATTAGGTATCGACTATTTAGATAAATTAAATGGAAAATGGTTAGTGCTGTATTTCAGAAAGGATTTTTAAAACAGATTTCCACTTACCAAAGTTGTATGAAAACGTGTGTAGGTCGAGAGGGTGGAAGAGAGGGATTTGTGAAGAGAGCACGGACACAAGCCTTTTAAATAGAGGTTGACACGCCCTGTTTCTTTTTTTTAAGACTCCGATACCACACAGAAACGTATTTGTTTAAACACTCACAGGGTGACTATTGGCCACTGTCATCATCGTATTGTTTTTTTCTGTTAATCAAACACACCTTATTTCTAAGCACCACTAATGCTAGAATGTACTCTTTCCAGTTTTCCCTCTTATATAAGGCCCTTGCCATACCAGTAAAATCAGTCTGGGAAAGCTACAAGTCATTTTTGCATATAAGGATGCTCATGCAAAGAGATTTTTGCATGTCATGTAGTAAGTAATGGTGGTCAATATAGTCTCCTTTCAGTACAGTTGATAAGGGAACATCAAATCCTCCAGATACATGGATATCCATAACCTATAACGACATCTTTTATTAAAACTCAACTTATTACAGGACAAGTATTGACTATAAGTGTCAGAATCCTTTCCTTCATTAGTCAAACTAATGATAATGATAATAATAACTTTTATTCAAAACAGAGTTAAGTTTATTAAAATGAGTTTAATATAGCGATTTGAAAGAAATAATTGTGGGTGCAAGACGAATTTTCAACAGAAAGACGGTTCAAGAGTTTTGGGGCCCTGACAGCAAAAGCACAGTATTCTTGAGTTTTAAGTCGATCGTGGGGACTGTTAGTAAAGTTTTGTTGTGAGATCTGAGGTTGCGTGCAGGTAGATAGGGGAATAAAAGTTCACAGATGTATGCTGGAGCTAAACCATGTACTGCTTTAAAAGTAATGAGTAAAATTTTAAAATCAATCCAGAAGTTAGGCTTAACAAAAAGCGTTAGGTTAACAAATGTGTTGCTGAAATCTCATGTGTCTAATGACCCGAATAAGATTATTTCTGATCTTCACTGAGTTGGAGGAAGTTATTAGACATCAAGCATTTGATTTCCTTTAGACAAGTCTTCAAAGAAGTGAGACTGCAAACTAACAGTTGGTTTTTCAGGGTGGATCCCGCCATAACAAGCTACTGCATGCAATAAACCTGTCAGATAATGAAACATAATGAAAACATTATGCAAACATTTAATATGCAGTAGGTTATACACAGCTCTGTCCAGACTTGTCCTTTGTAAACAAAACCAAATATTTTTAAGTGTCGGTGAATACAGGCAACAAGGATAGCACCCAAATGCAGACAAAGCAGGCAGACTGGTGAAGATCAGGGATTTATTAACCAGCTTAAGGTACATGAGTTTACAGGCAGGTATAGGTTCCAGATTTCAGGGTGAAGGGTTCAGGGGCCAGGGTGCATTGATAAGAGGCTTGAAAGCAAGGGCTTGAAGTGACAAAGAAACTATGAAGATCTGGCAGAGTACTAGTGGAAATGACCCAGTATATGTACTACTGGCCTGATTAGGGGAAATGGGGAGAAGGAGAGTGAGTGGGCAGGGAAGGTCAGGTGACAGGGGCTGGAGGGAAAGAGGTTCTTGCAGGGCAGGAGGGAGTGGCTGGATGTGGGAGTGAGGTGACTGGGACAGGAGAAAAAGTCAGAGGGCCTCTGGTGGAGAGGAAGAGAATGGCAATGAATGGGTTTGAGGAAGTGGGAACGTGGCTGGAGGGAGGGACGGAGAGGCAGAATGTGACAAGAAGAGTTGGCTGAGTGCTTTCACTAACTGTACCTGACTACGGTTTGTTAATTAGGGCCCGAGCACTGACCAGTACGAGGACCCTATTGTAACTGAAGGAATTATTATTTGTCCAAAAGAATCTGACTTTTGAGGGGCTAAACATGCTCAAAAACTCATGAAATTTTGCACATGCGTCAGAAGTGGTGAAAATTTACATATTTTATGGGTCTTGTGCATGGCAAAATGGCTCAATAGCGCCCCCTACAAACTTTTAATGAACTAGCCCCTGCGGCATGCTTCACCTAGATGTACGAAATTTGGTATGCATATGTATCTTGTTGAGACTTAAAAAAAAGCCCTACCCTAAACCCAACAGGAAGCCAGTTATTTTTAATAAACTTGGGTAATTTATGCCATTTGAGGGCTCCGTACTTTGACTAAGTTGTCCTAGAGATTTTAACGGATCAACTTCAAATTTGGTCAGTACAATCTAAAGACCTTTGTGATTGAAAGTTGTTAAAGGTTTTCTATTAGGTTGAATGGCGTGCCCGTGCCATGGCGTGGAATTTATGTGTTTCGCCGTGAAACAGGAAGCGGTTTATAACTGGACTGTACATTGTCCAAGAGGCCCCAAACTTACCATGTTTCATGACCCCCGGCCTGAAGGCATCTAAATGCTCATTTTCAGCCACAGTCATAGCGCCACCTACTGGCAGCAGGAAATGACACGTTTTATAGTCTGACATGCTACTCCGAGTGGGTTGAGCAGAACAGCCTCAAATTTGGAGGACAGGATTGGATGAGCTGCGTATAAGGTTTGGAGATGTATTTAAACGTACTTCATGTGAGCCACTCTAGTTTTAAGCTTTTTTTTTTTTTTACCACATGCAGATACATATAAAGCTGTAGGCCTCAGTAGAGGGTCAGTAGACCCTCAGTGTTATTTCCTGTTGTATGTGTAAAGCATCCAAACAGTGACATAATAATGAACGTTTAACAATGGGATGGGTCCCTGAATGATGGGCTAAGAGACTGCCATTTTAGTTAACATGTTATATAAAAAGGCAGATTATGTTTTAAAAGAGGATTTTAAAGGCATTTCTGCCTGGTAGAAGTTCAGTAGAGAGGGTCAGATGCCCGAGTTTGCACGATATTTGTATTTCATTTAGGAACAGACACAAAACATTTATAAAATGTGACAATATTTATTTTTGTTTCTTTATTAGTCACCTCTGACATTCAAAATCAAGTGATACACGCTCAGCACATATCAAGTCCCTCAAGCCAACATAATAACCAAGTTTTCCTCCTCAAGACATAATGACATGTATATTTTATAGATTTGACTGTAATACTGGTGCAAGTTGGAGCACTCATTTTTTTTTGCAGAGCATCATGAGGCTTGCTACTAAAGTGACATACTCTGTGAAATCAACAACACCATTCTTGTCTTCATCCAGCACACTGAAGAATTCATCTGCTGCAGCTTTGCTTGCAGCCTATAGAAAGAAAAACAGTAGGAGTTAAACATCAAAAATATGTCAAAGAGGCATTCACAGCTCTCTGGTGCAATAGTGTTACATCTTTTTGTACTTACTGCTCCCCCAAGAACCTCATTCTTGAGCAGATCAGCGAGTTCTCCCTTGGTCAAAGTCTCTTTGTCTCCTTCTTTTCCAGCGTACTTGTCGAAGGTAGCCCTGAGGACTGCCATTGCCTGCATGAGCCCTGACATAGTGGCTGGAACGAAAAAATATTGTTGACTGTGTAGTTCATCCATCCATTTTCCAACATTCACAGTCACGTCTACGGACAATTTAGAATCGTCAATTAACCTAACTTGCATGTCTTTGGATGGTGGGAGGAAGCCGGAGTGCCTGGAGAGAACCCACGCAGACACGGGGAGAACATGCAAACTCCACACAGAAGGGCCCCAGCCGGCCGGCGGGTGAGAACCCAGAACCCTCTTGCTGTGAGGCGACAGTGCTAACCACTGCACCACCGTGCCACCCTGTGTAGTTCAGTGTTTATTTATTTATTTCACATAATGTTGTGATGTAGTTATGCTTCATGCTACATTTAAAAACATGAATTGGACTCTAGTGTTTTGGAACATCCAATTAAAAGACTGGAAGCAGCTGGATGAACAGCTTGTTAAGATCAGGAATGTTACTGATCAACACACGCCCTCCTTTGTCTTATGACTAGAACTGATATTTTAAAAAAACTTAATTCTGTGCAGGCTAAAATTCTTCATGGTCCTTCTCTCGAAGTCTTGCTCTTTTGTTGCCTTGCCTCTTTTCTGTGTCCCTCATTTCAAGTGACCGTTGGTTTTAAACAAGAGACATGATTCAGTATGGGTGGTACAACAGAGAAACAAACTGGTAGTTTGATGTGAGAGGAAAGTCTGCATTCTCTTTAAACAATTCAAGGCATCTTAACGCTATCCTGCCTTCCAGCATTGGCTGCTTGCCCACTCACTTTACTGGTTGTTTCTTCTCAAAGCTTTGGCTCGGCACGTCATACTCTGTCCTCACTCACTAATAAAAAGTTCCTCTCAGTTTTTCCACCCTACTGCATGTCTGTAGACCTTTTTAAATGACTTTTCATTCATTTTATATGGTTTTCCCTGGAATAGTTTAACTTAAACTTATTGAATTCCCACCAATTTCACGATTTGTGTGTTATAATATTCAGTTATCTATTTTAATAATCTAATTATAATTGTTATTATCTTACCATAGATTGAATGTTAAACCTATTCAGAAGCAGCACTCCACACAGTCCACCAACCACACGCAGAAGCTCATTTATGCATCTCATGCCACATAATGCACATATTAGGTATCGACTATTTAGATAAATTAAATGGAAAATGGTTAGTGCTGTATTTCAGAAAGGATTTTTAAAACAGATTTCCACTTACCAAAGTTGTATGAAAACGTGTGTAGGTCGAGAGGGTGGAAGAGAGGGATTTGTGAAGAGAGCACGGACACAAGCCTTTTAAATAGAGGTTGACACGCCCTGTTTCTTTTTTTTAAGACTCCGATACCACACAGAAACGTATTTGTTTAAACACTCACAGGGTGACTATTGGCCACTGTCATCATCGTATTGTTTTTTTCTGTTAATCAAACACACCTTATTTCTAAGCACCACTAATGCTAGAATGTACTCTTTCCAGTTTTCCCTCTTATATAAGGCCCTTGCCATACCAGTAAAATCAGTCTGGGAAAGCTACAAGTCATTTTTGCATATAAGGATGCTCATGCAAAGAGATTTTTGCATGTCATGTAGTAAGTAATGGTGGTCAATATAGTCTCCTTTCAGTACAGTTGATAAGGGAACATCAAATCCTCCAGATACATGGATATCCATAACCTATAACGACATCTTTTATTAAAACTCAACTTATTACAGGACAAGTATTGACTATAAGTGTCAGAATCCTTTCCTTCATTAGTCAAACTAATGATAATGATAATAATAACTTTTATTCAAAACAGAGTTAAGTTTATTAAAATGAGTTTAATATAGCGATTTGAAAGAAATAATTGTGGGTGCAAGACGAATTTTCAACAGAAAGACGGTTCAAGAGTTTTGGGGCCCTGACAGCAAAAGCACAGTATTCTTGAGTTTTAAGTCGATCGTGGGGACTGTTAGTAAAGTTTTGTTGTGAGATCTGAGGTTGCGTGCAGGTAGATAGGGGAATAAAAGTTCACAGATGTATGCTGGAGCTAAACCATGTACTGCTTTAAAAGTAATGAGTAAAATTTTAAAATCAATCCAGAAGTTAGGCTTAACAAAAAGCGTTAGGTTAACAAATGTGTTGCTGAAATCTCATGTGTCTAATGACCCGAATAAGATTATTTCTGATCTTCACTGAGTTGGAGGAAGTTATTAGACATCAAGCATTTGATTTCCTTTAGACAAGTCTTCAAAGAAGTGAGACTGCAAACTAACAGTTGGTTTTTCAGGGTG
Organism: Macquaria australasica; assembly: GCA_005408345.1. Lineage (NCBI taxonomy): Eukaryota > Metazoa > Chordata > Actinopteri > Centrarchiformes > Percichthyidae > Macquaria > Macquaria australasica. The sequence continues at coordinate 142,243 of SEMN01000609.1, read as the reverse complement.
GATCCCGCCATAACAAGCTACTGCATGCAATAAACCTGTCAGATAATGAAACATAATGAAAACATTATGCAAACATTTAATATGCAGTAGGTTATACACAGCTCTGTCCAGACTTGTCCTTTGTAAACAAAACCAAATATTTTTAAGTGTCGGTGAATACAGGCAACAAGGATAGCACCCAAATGCAGACAAAGCAGGCAGACTGGTGAAGATCAGGGATTTATTAACCAGCTTAAGGTACATGAGTTTACAGGCAGGTATAGGTTCCAGATTTCAGGGTGAAGGGTTCAGGGGCCAGGGTGCATTGATAAGAGGCTTGAAAGCAAGGGCTTGAAGTGACAAAGAAACTATGAAGATCTGGCAGAGTACTAGTGGAAATGACCCAGTATATGTACTACTGGCCTGATTAGGGGAAATGGGGAGAAGGAGAGTGAGTGGGCAGGGAAGGTCAGGTGACAGGGGCTGGAGGGAAAGAGGTTCTTGCAGGGCAGGAGGGAGTGGCTGGATGTGGGAGTGAGGTGACTGGGACAGGAGAAAAAGTCAGAGGGCCTCTGGTGGAGAGGAAGAGAATGGCAATGAATGGGTTTGAGGAAGTGGGAACGTGGCTGGAGGGAGGGACGGAGAGGCAGAATGTGACAAGAAGAGTTGGCTGAGTGCTTTCACTAACTGTACCTGACTACGGTTTGTTAATTAGGGCCCGAGCACTGACCAGTACGAGGACCCTATTGTAACTGAAGGAATTATTATTTGTCCAAAAGAATCTGACTTTTGAGGGGCTAAACATGCTCAAAAACTCATGAAATTTTGCACATGCGTCAGAAGTGGTGAAAATTTACATATTTTATGGGTCTTGTGCATGGCAAAATGGCTCAATAGCGCCCCCTACAAACTTTTAATGAACTAGCCCCTGCGGCATGCTTCACCTAGATGTACGAAATTTGGTATGCATATGTATCTTGTTGAGACTTAAAAAAAAGCCCTACCCTAAACCCAACAGGAAGCCAGTTATTTTTAATAAACTTGGGTAATTTATGCCATTTGAGGGCTCCGTACTTTGACTAAGTTGTCCTAGAGATTTTAACGGATCAACTTCAAATTTGGTCAGTACAATCTAAAGACCTTTGTGATTGAAAGTTGTTAAAGGTTTTCTATTAGGTTGAATGGCGTGCCCGTGCCATGGCGTGGAATTTATGTGTTTCGCCGTGAAACAGGAAGCGGTTTATAACTGGACTGTACATTGTCCAAGAGGCCCCAAACTTACCATGTTTCATGACCCCCGGCCTGAAGGCATCTAAATGCTCATTTTCAGCCACAGTCATAGCGCCACCTACTGGCAGCAGGAAATGACACGTTTTATAGTCTGACATGCTACTCCGAGTGGGTTGAGCAGAACAGCCTCAAATTTGGAGGACAGGATTGGATGAGCTGCGTATAAGGTTTGGAGATGTATTTAAACGTACTTCATGTGAGCCACTCTAGTTTTAAGCTTTTTTTTTTTTTTACCACATGCAGATACATATAAAGCTGTAGGCCTCAGTAGAGGGTCAGTAGACCCTCAGTGTTATTTCCTGTTGTATGTGTAAAGCATCCAAACAGTGACATAATAATGAACGTTTAACAATGGGATGGGTCCCTGAATGATGGGCTAAGAGACTGCCATTTTAGTTAACATGTTATATAAAAAGGCAGATTATGTTTTAAAAGAGGATTTTAAAGGCATTTCTGCCTGGTAGAAGTTCAGTAGAGAGGGTCAGATGCCCGAGTTTGCACGATATTTGTATTTCATTTAGGAACAGACACAAAACATTTATAAAATGTGACAATATTTATTTTTGTTTCTTTATTAGTCACCTCTGACATTCAAAATCAAGTGATACACGCTCAGCACATATCAAGTCCCTCAAGCCAACATAATAACCAAGTTTTCCTCCTCAAGACATAATGACATGTATATTTTATAGATTTGACTGTAATACTGGTGCAAGTTGGAGCACTCATTTTTTTTTGCAGAGCATCATGAGGCTTGCTACTAAAGTGACATACTCTGTGAAATCAACAACACCATTCTTGTCTTCATCCAGCACACTGAAGAATTCATCTGCTGCAGCTTTGCTTGCAGCCTATAGAAAGAAAAACAGTAGGAGTTAAACATCAAAAATATGTCAAAGAGGCATTCACAGCTCTCTGGTGCAATAGTGTTACATCTTTTTGTACTTACTGCTCCCCCAAGAACCTCATTCTTGAGCAGATCAGCGAGTTCTCCCTTGGTCAAAGTCTCTTTGTCTCCTTCTTTTCCAGCGTACTTGTCGAAGGTAGCCCTGAGGACTGCCATTGCCTGCATGAGCCCTGACATAGTGGCTGGAACGAAAAAATATTGTTGACTGTGTAGTTCATCCATCCATTTTCCAACATTCACAGTCACGTCTACGGACAATTTAGAATCGTCAATTAACCTAACTTGCATGTCTTTGGATGGTGGGAGGAAGCCGGAGTGCCTGGAGAGAACCCACGCAGACACGGGGAGAACATGCAAACTCCACACAGAAGGGCCCCAGCCGGCCGGCGGGTGAGAACCCAGAACCCTCTTGCTGTGAGGCGACAGTGCTAACCACTGCACCACCGTGCCACCCTGTGTAGTTCAGTGTTTATTTATTTATTTCACATAATGTTGTGATGTAGTTATGCTTCATGCTACATTTAAAAACATGAATTGGACTCTAGTGTTTTGGAACATCCAATTAAAAGACTGGAAGCAGCTGGATGAACAGCTTGTTAAGATCAGGAATGTTACTGATCAACACACGCCCTCCTTTGTCTTATGACTAGAACTGATATTTTAAAAAAACTTAATTCTGTGCAGGCTAAAATTCTTCATGGTCCTTCTCTCGAAGTCTTGCTCTTTTGTTGCCTTGCCTCTTTTCTGTGTCCCTCATTTCAAGTGACCGTTGGTTTTAAACAAGAGACATGATTCAGTATGGGTGGTACAACAGAGAAACAAACTGGTAGTTTGATGTGAGAGGAAAGTCTGCATTCTCTTTAAACAATTCAAGGCATCTTAACGCTATCCTGCCTTCCAGCATTGGCTGCTTGCCCACTCACTTTACTGGTTGTTTCTTCTCAAAGCTTTGGCTCGGCACGTCATACTCTGTCCTCACTCACTAATAAAAAGTTCCTCTCAGTTTTTCCACCCTACTGCATGTCTGTAGACCTTTTTAAATGACTTTTCATTCATTTTATATGGTTTTCCCTGGAATAGTTTAACTTAAACTTATTGAATTCCCACCAATTTCACGATTTGTGTGTTATAATATTCAGTTATCTATTTTAATAATCTAATTATAATTGTTATTATCTTACCATAGATTGAATGTTAAACCTATTCAGAAGCAGCACTCCACACAGTCCACCAACCACACGCAGAAGCTCATTTATGCATCTCATGCCACATAATGCTACTGCACATATTAGGTATTTAGATAAATTAAATGCAAAATGGTTAGTGCTGTATTTCAGAAAGGATTTTTAAAACAGATTTCCACTTACCAAAGTTATATGAAAACTTGTGTAGGTCGAGAGGGTGGAAGAGAGAGATTTGTGAAAAAAGCATAGACACAAACCTTTTAAATAGAGGTTGACACACCCTATTTCTTTATTTTAAGACTCCGATACCACACAGAAACTTATTTGTTTAAACACTCACAGAGCGACTATTGGCCACTGTCATCATCATATTTTTTTTCTGTGAATTAAACACACCTTATTTCCAAGCACCACTAATGCTAGAATGTACTCTTTCCAGTTTTCCTTCTTACATAAGGTCCTTGCCATACCAGTAAAATCAGTCTGGGAATGCCATATTTGCATTTAAAGTCATATATGCATATAAGGATGCAGGATCCTTTCAGTCCATTTGATAAGAGAATATGAAATTGTCCGGATATATGAATATCCATAACCCGTAAGGACATCTTTTTTTAAAATTAAACCTGAAAAAAAAATGTTTTCTTTACTTATTACAGGGCAAGTATTGACTAGTAATTTCAAAATCCTTTCCTTCATTAGTCAAACTAATTATAATGATAATAATAACTTTTATTCACAACAGAGTTACAAAGTGCTTCACAAATGATACAAAATAAGAGACACAACAACAAGACAAATTTTAACAGAAAGAGTATTCCATTTAGTTTTAAGTTGATTGGGGGGACTGTTAGCAAAGTTTTGTTGTGAGATCTGAAGTTGCGCACAGGTAGATAGGGGAATAAAAGTTCACAGATGTATACTGGAGCTAAACCATGTAGTGCTTTAAAAGTAATGAGTAAAACTTTATAATCAATCCTGAAGTTAACTTGAAGCAGTGCAAAGAGGCTGAAATGGGGGTTATGTGATCTCTTCTGTTTGATCCAGTTAACAGTCTGGCTGCAGCATTTTATATAACTTCAAGGCGTGAGCGTGCTTTACTGTTTAGGCAGGTAAAGAGTGAATTACAATAATCAATTCTTGAGAAAATAATCGCATGAATAACTTTCTCCAAGTCAGGGAATGATAAAAATAATTAGATTTTTTAAACCATTCGAAGTTGATGAAAACAGGACTGAACTACCTTCTTGACATGATGATCAAAAGTTAAATTGGAATCAAAGATAACGCCTACATTTCTGGCATTAGGCTTAACAGATGTGTTGCTGAAATCTGATGACCCGAATAAGATTATTTCTGATCTTTCTTCATTGAGTTGGAGGAAGTTATTAGACATCAATCATTTGATTTCCTTTAGACAGGTCTTCAAAGAAGTGAGACTGCAAACTAACAGTTGGTTTTTCAGGGTGGATCCCGCTATAACAAGCTACTGCATGAAATAAACCTGACAGATAATGACACATAATAAAAACATATTGCAAACATTAATATGCAGTAATGCAGGGATTTAATTAACCAGATTAAGGTACATGAGTTTACAGGCAGGTATAGATTTCAGATTTCAGGGTGAAGGGTTCAGGTTGCAGGTTGAGGGGCCAGGGTGCAGGGATCAGAGGCTTGAAGTGACAAAGAAACTATGAAGATCTGGCAGAGTACTAGTGGAAATGACCCAGTATATGTACTACTGACCTGATTAGGGGAAATGGGGAGAAGGTTACTAGAGGGAAAGGGGTTCTTGCAGGGCAGGAGGGAGTGGCTGGATGTGGGAGTGAGGTGACTGGGACAGGAGAAAAAGTCAGAGGGCCTCTAGTGGAGAGGAAGAGAATGGCAATGAATGGGTTTGAGGAAGTGGGAACGTGGCTGGAGGGAGGGACGGAGAGGCAAAATGTGACAAGAAGAGCTGGCTGAGTGCTTTCACTAATTGTACCTGACTACAGTTTGTTAATTGACTTTATTATTTTGGTGGGAGATACAGCTTTTCACTCCACTACTTCTATCTCACAGCTGTAGTTACTAGTTCATTTGCAGATAAAGATTTTACACAATAAGCCAAAAGAAATGATGCAGTCCATCAGATTAAACTACTGAACAGATATACATTATAGAGCCCCAACTTAACACCTCCATCATTAACGCACTACTATTAGACGAGACAGGGGTCTTCAAGATAATAGGCTGATTGATTCCAGCCACATGACCCTGGGGAAATAAATGGCACTTCAGAGTGAACAATCTAAACACAAGGGGGCAGCATTGCTGCATGAAGCATCTGTGGTGGATAACTATGGTGAACGTACAGTATGTGAACACAGACACGGTTAGACCTACTGAAATCTCACTTTAAGATATCACCTCAGTTCTGTGCAGATGGAATGAGCTGCTTATAAGGTTTGGAGATGTATTTAAACGTACTTCATGTGAGCCACTCTAGTTTTAAGCTTTTTTTTTGTTTTTTTTTGTTTTTTTTAACCACATGCAGATATAAAGCTGTAAGCCTCTCCCTCAGTGTTATTTCCTGTTTTATGTGTAAAGCATCCAAACAGTGACATAATAATGAACGATTAACTATGGGATGGGATGGGCTAAGAGACTGCCATTTTAGTTAACACGTTATATAAAAAGGCAGATTATGTTTTAAAAGAGGATTTTAAAGGCATTTCTGCCTGGTAGAAGTTCAGTCAGTCAGTCAGATGTCCGAGTTTGCACGATATTTGTATTTCATTTAGGAACAGACACAAAACATTTATAAAATGTGACAACATTTATTTTTGTTTCTTTATTAGTCACCTCTGACATTCAAAATCAAGTGATACACGCTCAAAGTCAGCACATTTCAAGTCCCTCAAGCCAACATAATAACCAAGTTTTCCTCCTCAAGACATAATGACATGTATATTTTATAGATTTGACTCTAATATTGTTTTTTTTTTTCATTTAGTACAAATTAGATAAGGCAAGAAAGTTCTGAGGCAATGTGGCCAAAGTATTTATTTCTTATTGCAGATCACGGTGAGTGCTGCTACAAAAGTAACATACTCTGTGAAATCAACAACACCATCCTGGTCGTTATCCAGCGCGCAGAAGAATTTGTCCACTTCAGCTTTGCTTGTGGCCTAAAGAAAGAAAAACAGTAGAAGTTGTGAGTAGATAAAAGATCAAAAATATGTCAAAGAGGCATTCACAGCTCTCTGTTGGAATAGTGCTACATCTTTTTGTACTTACTGCTCCCCCAAGACCCTCACTCTTGAGCAGATCAGCGAGTTCTCCCTTAGACAAAGTGTTTTTGTCTCCTTCTTTCCCAGCGTACTTGTCGAAGGTAGCCCTGAGGAGTGCCATTGCCTGCATGAGCCCTGACATGGTGGCTGGAACGAGAAAATATTGTTGACTGTGTAGTCCAGTGTTTATTTATTCATTCATTTTACATGGCTGTGGTAATGCAGTGATGTGGTTATGCTTCATGCCTCATTTAAAAACCTGTATTGGACTCCAGTGAAATATCAAATATACGTGGAAAGATCAAATATCAGAAATATCAGCTTGTTAAGATCAGGAATGTTACTGCCCAACACACTTCCTCCTTTGTCTTATGACAAGAACTGATATTTAAAAAAAAAATTAATTCTGTGCAAGCTAAAATTCGTTATGGTCCTTCTCTCAAAGTCTTGCTCTTTTGTTGCCTTGCCTCTTTTCTTTGTCCCTCATTTCAAGTGACCGTTGGTTTTAAACAAGAGACATGATTCAGTATGGGTGGTGCAACAGAGAAGCAAACTGGTAGCTTGATGTGAGAGGAAAGTCTGCGTTCTCTTTAAACAATTCAAGGCATCTTAACGCTATCCTGCCTTCTAGCATTGGCTGCTTGCCCACTCACTCTACTGGTTGTTTCTTCTGAAAGCTTTGGCTCGGCACGTCATACTCTGTCCTCACTCACTAATAAAAAGTTCCTCTCAGTTTTTCCACCCTACTGCATGTCTGTAGACCTTTTTAAATGACTTTTCATTCGTTTTATATGTTTTTTTCACCGGAATCCTTGGCAGATTTACTGAATTCCCACCAATTTCACGATTTCTGTGTTATAATATTCAAATTATAATCATTATATTCTTACCATAGATTAACATGTTAATCCTATTCAGAAGCAGCACTCCACGCAGTCCACCAACCACACGTAACATGCATCTCATGCCACATAATGCTACTGCACATATTAGGTATCGACTATTTAGATAAACTAAATACAAAATGGTTAGTGCTGTATTTCAGAAAGGATTTTTAAAACATATTTCCACTTACCAAAGTTGTATGAAAACTTGTGAAGGTCGAGAGGGTGGAAGAGAGGGGTTTGTGAAGAGAACATGGACACAAACCTTTTTAAATAGAGGTTGACACACCCTGTTTCCTAGTACCACTCCTCTTTCTGTCTTTTCTTTTTTCTTTCTTTCTCCTCTCCAGAAAAACTTACAAAATGTCAAAATGACAACACTGGACTGTACGCTTTCTTGCCTTCCCTCTCACATAAACCCCTTTTCATACCAGTGATATCATTGTGGGAAAACTACAAGTCATATGAGCATGCTAATAGATGACTGCATGTCATGTAAGAAGTAATGGTGGTCACTACAATCTCATTTCAGTCTGCATGATAAGGGGACATCAAATCCTCCGGATACATGAAAAAAAAAACAGTTTTCTTCACTTATTACAGAGCAAATGGTGACTGTAAGTTTAAGAATCATTCTCATTAGTCAAACTAACACAGATGGCCTGGGTGGATCCCAGGTAAATAACAAGCTACTGCAATAACCCTGACTAAGTTATTAATTTGTGAATATAGTCTTGTATTTCTTCCCCCCCCCCCTATTTGATTTAGATCTATTTCAGTTGATGATTGTGTTTATTGTTGTGATTATTTATGTTTTCTCCTTTTTTTATTATCTAGTCAAATGTCACTTCATTCATTTCTAACAATTTGAAAGACCACCATGCAAGCTAACACATTTATGTGTCAATAATTAAACAATAAATGGAACCACTGTAAATGGAGTACTTTTTCTTTTAATAAATAAGCTCATGCTTCAAGTCATTTTTACATGTTATGGAGTATTTTTCTATTGTAGAATTGCTCATTTTAAGTAAAAGAACAAGCTATTACTTTCAACACTGCAAGCAAACTCTGGCAGCATTTTGTCTGACTAACATTACACCAAACAGTAAGCTTTGCTGAGTTACCACGGCAACATGTAACGGCAAATTTAATCCTACCTAAAACTACTTCTTTACAAACTGTCTTTCTGTATGACTCTTAACTCATAGAATTTGTTCTACTGCTCCATGTCAGCCCAACTATGTGTCTCCATGGATTTTAACACAGTCTTTGTATTTAGCATTGTGTCCAAAGAGAAGAATACAAACTATTATGAACAAAGCAACAAGTACAAGAAATCGTAGCCTTCAGGCTTTTGCATTTTTTGTGAGAATCTCAACATCAAGCAACAACTTGTCTTTGAATGAACAGACAATATGTTGCAACTGTGGTTTGTTGCTAATATCCTAATCTGGTGGCTGTGCTGAAACGTGACGCTAAGAGTGAGGGGTTGGTATTAATGACAGACAGAGACACCAGTATATACAGTGGAAGGAAGACAAAAACAGAGGATAAGGCGTGGTCAAGAGACACTATGACTCACTGTGGAGAATGTTTGCGGATACCAAATGAGTCCTTAAACAAACCATTATGCACAGATGATACTGTCCTCCTTCCACAAACACACCAACATCTACTGAAAATGATCTGCTTAGTACATCAGCCATTAAAAACAGTAGAATGGTTTCAGAACTATTGTGACAATTGGACTTTTCCCAGTCAGGATTTTTCCACAGATTCAAACACACTAGGGACCGTGTAGTTGGACTGCGAGGTAGAATGATATGACATAGAAGTTGTGTTTTGTGAGTTCCCATGGTGCAGCGCAGCTGCTTGTGGTAGAGTCCTTGTGGATTATCCAGTTAATTAGAAGGGTGGGCCAAAGTCTCTTACTAAACCTAATTTCAGAATGATTCTCAACCAAATTGTGTCATAACTATGGTATTACAGTCAGTTAAGTTTTGAATAGCAAACAGCCCTGACACAGAATGCAGTACAAGTTTCATCTACTTTGCAATCTGTTGTAAAATTTGTTTGATGGGAGAAAAGATTTGAAGGAACACACCAGGATTATTACATTATCTGTCTATCTGTCTGACTTTTGTGAAGAAGACCCTGATTTGATGTGTTGATACTGATTTTATGTTTTTTTAACCACTTCTGTCTGTCTGTCTGTCTGTCTGTCTGTCTGTCTGTCTGCCTGAACAACGGAAACAACGATTGGATGAATTGCCATGAAATTTGGTTCAGATGTTCAAGGTTTTCACTCATCCAGCAACATATTTCCACACATACTCGGTGGACTGCCACACACTACTGCTAGTGTTTAGAGCAGGCCTCTATGTTTTTGGCAAAACAGGATGCTGTTGTGTTCTGTGTACCCTCTGACTCTCCCATGGTAACAACACCAAAACTTTCCACTACAGTGGTTGATTGTGTGTGCAAGTATGTTTGTTTACCTCGAGCAGAGGATTGCCAAGGAAGAAGCTAAATTACATTGTAAAACACCAGTTTCAGTTGCAGTAAATATAGACAGATGAGAAAGAAAGAATAAAAGAAAGAAAGAAAGAAAGAAAGAAAGAAAGAAAGAAAGAAAGAAAGAAAGAAAGAAAGAAAGAAAGAGACTAAACTGTCACTCGTTTGTTCCCCCTGTCTTCTTTTCATCTTTTGGTAAAAGTTTCTCTGTTTCTCTGTTTGATGTACACATGATGTGAACAAATCATTCACTTCCTGATTTCCTGAATAAAGCTTGATCAAAAAAAGCCCATAGCCATTAAACAGCTCCACTTGTGCCAGAGCGTGTCACACCCCTGTCGAGTTCATTATAGTTTATGAGCTATGGTTTGGCAGAATGCATGCCTAGTAGGGAATGATAGATTCAAATTGGAGCTTAGATCTCTTGGCAGTTGCGTGGTTTTAGCAAAAAAATAATGCTGCTGCTACCACGCAGCTTGGTTTACAATGAGTCACCACTGAAAAGCAGGAAATACAAGACCGACAGAGTGCAACACAATGGAGTCAGAGTTTGCTCCGTGTATGACTCTCTCCTTTTCTCTGTTTCTTTCTTTGTGCTTTATTGGCTCTGGTTTCCATTGTTTCTCTGCTTTGTCAGTTTGCATTATTGCTACTTATGCTGAAGCTGTTGTTGGCAATATGCTCTTGTAAAACAAACAAACTGTTGGCAATTGGACTGTTTGCAGTATATTATTAAATACTACCCTTCTTTTTACATGCGCAGGTACAGTTTAATGTCCTCGCACATTCATGAACTCCATGTACTGCAGCAAACAAAGCACCATTCATAAAAAATAACATCTGCTGCCAGCGCTCTGTTCTACCCGTAGATGTTGAGTTGAGAGAGTGTTTAATAGCTTTCAATTGTTCCACAACTCATTACCTGCTTATGGATGTTAATTACAAATGGATATCTATCTGCCCTACAGGCATTATGTTCCTTTGGATGGATGTTGCAACAGCATTCTACTGAACATGTGAGGTTTCTGTTGTGCAGTTGTTGATTTGACTGTTTCTGACCCTCCTATAAAAATGTCTTATGTTATGATTTATAGGGACAACCTCATGTTTGTAAATGAAGCTTGTTTGTGTGTTTAGAATATATCTTATTGCCGTTCATGGTATCATCTTCATGGAATAAATCACCTGAGAAATGAATGGGATTCAGCATAGTCATAAGGCGTAGGTGATGTGTGTTTTCTTTCAAGTGCTGCCTACTATGTCCCTCCCACTCTTTCTTCCCCCCTTTTCCCACTTTATTTTGGTTTTAGTTTAACTTAGAAATTCACAACACGCAACCGGCAATCAACATAAAGAACAAAGGAACCACCTATATAGCGTCTTGCCTCCTGGGTAGGGTGTTTTCTTCTCCTTGCCTGTCTGATGTGTGATCAGGTGATGCCTCTGTCGGGGACTTGTGACGGGAAGAATTAGACAAACTGAATCTGCATCTGTTCTCTGAGATATTTATAAACATTTTACAACCACAGTCTGCAGTGTTACTACGTACTCTTGTTATGACCCAGGGTCATAACACTCTGAAGATAGACTTTGGGAAGAGTCTTACCAAGAGTTAGAGGAGAAGATCAACATCATTTTCATCAATACAGACATATCTCCATGACATGTTTTAGCTTGTTCTAGATGAAGCAGGGGGGAGTCTACAAGTGACACAGAGGCGTACTGCACTAAAACGCACATTTGGTTCATTTACTTGTGTGTAGTCTCTTCTGGTATTCAGGATTAATTATATATCTTTGTGGAGCAGAATAGGCATTAGAGTTAATTTATGCTTACACTACTTTTGGAATAGTTTGCTTCTGCAGCCAGTAATTTGGGTCCCTTGCAGACCACTTATTAACTTCAGTATTATAATGGATTCACACGGAAATATGTTCTTGTTGTATCTGGAGGTTTCATGCCATAAAGACTCCAAGAGTACATTTAAACTGTCACTTACAGTATGACACATTTGAAAGCAGGATGTTTCTATGGCCAATAGCGTGCTCGCAGATGTTCACTTCTATTTTCCCACCAGGTGCTAACATATAAAGTACAACCTGTTTTAACTGTATAGCTGCTTTCTCACGCAAACAAGTTCATCACTGTATCATTCTTTATTTTATATTTTCATTTCTTTATGTTACAGCCTGCAGCAGCACCTTTAGACTGCTGGAGTGTCAGTGAGCTGACACGTTGTGGAGTGAATGAAAACCCACCTGAATTCATGCAAAGTGTAATAAATAATAATAAAATTCATTTTAAGGAAAGTTTTATGTCAACAGAAGTGGCATGGACACATTTCCGTTGTTTGAACCTAACATTTCTCCCGAGCAGGCCGGCCAGTAACCAAAAGGTCGCTGGTTCGATCCCCAGCACCGAAAAGAGGGTGTATTCCAGCTTTGAACTGGTGACTAAAGGGTGGCTGGTATCACATCTATGGTGCCCACCATCTGTGCCTAAGTGCCAAGCCACTGAACCCCAAAAACTGCTCCAATGTGTATGTATGTGTAACTAGGAGGGATATGCGAAAAATACAAATTTCAATTGCCTTCTGTAAACTGACAATAAAGTAAGCTTCTTCTATTGTCTTCCAGGTGTGCTGTTGAAACCTTTGAAGGCATCAGTGGCCAACAGCTAAACCAACTGACTCTATCAAAGAGTTTATTGTGAATGTATGGCATGGATGTATTATAAGAACTGGATACCGGACCCAAAGATGGCACCTATTCATTCCAATGAGAATTGCTCCCCAATGCATACGGCGAAAAAGTTTCTAGCTTCCAGGTGTACTTCCCCCTGCTGGTCCCACCTGCGAGTTCCCACTCGGCCCATAGACTTTACATTGTGATGACGTCACAGATTTTTAAAATTGCTCTTCTCGGCTTGAGGAAAGTTTTACAAATATAAAACCTCCATGGATCAAAAATGTATAATAGAAAGAGTCATAATGGAGCTTGCATGCAGTTCGAGGTGTCCTGTCAACAGTTTTACACACGTCTCTTTTACAGTGGTGGTGAAAATGCTTTTTGTTGCCGCAGGAGAATTTATTGCTGCAATACCACGAGTGGCCACTGGAAAGAATTGGAAGCAAGGCTGAGCGGCGGCACCGTATCCAGCTCTTATAATACATCCATGATGTATGGATGGCATAAAATTTCTTTGCAAATATGGCAAACTTTGACTCTGCTCTTCCTCTTTCTTTTGTGCTTTGAGGGGTTGAGATTCACATACATGATGGTTGAACCATTTACATAATACCAAATTCTGACTGGAGAGAGCAGGTGCATTCTGTTTACTCAGCTTGAAGTGCAGTTGACAGGTTCATAAAGATGGTGCTTTCAAACAAATAGATGCAAATAGGCAACGATGAGTGGTTTCACGGAAAGAAACAGAAACTGAGAGAGAAAGTGAGAGTTAGACAAGGGGTTGTGATGACTCTTAATGGGGAAAAACTGATGCCAAATGTTTGATATCTGATATGAACCAAAGCTTTAATCTGTGGTGGACTTCCATCAATAAGAGTCCATGCTTGTTTCCATCCACAGCAGTGACATTGAACACTACTCTGCAAGTGATTGCCACAAACAGATGAAGAAGCCCACATTAATTTAAACTTATTTTTACTTGTTTTTATTTATTCTCAGCCAGAATCGAAGGGACACTACTTTGAAAACCAATTTACAGACAGATGTTGAAAGTCACATCCTGTAGCTTCTGTTGTCAGTGTAGGCAGTATCACATATACCATTAGTACATTTTTTATACATTATGATGGTAATTCTTCAAAGGTTTCATCATCAATCTTCTGTTTAGTCACATTATTTGCCCTCGCTGGTCTTCTTGTGGTAGTAGCATTTGGCCATGAAACCCACAAACATAGAAAACTCTCTGAAGTTGATCTCTCCTCCAGCCTCCCCATGGCCTTGTCAAAGTCAGCTGCACTGATTTCAGCCTGATGAACAGATAACAGTTAACAGCATTTTTGTTTTTTATTTAACCTCATTGAGATTAAAAATCTCTATTTCAACAGTGTCTTGGCATAAACAAAGAACAAATTACAGAATTATAAGATATCAAAACATTCTTCAACATCCAAACCATCTGCAGCCAGATGTACCTGCGTCCATGTCATTTAGAATAACTTTAAATGCATCCAGTGAGACCAGCTCCCTAAGATTCAGGTGATTTTGCAACTGATTCCAAGCCAAGGGAGCAGCATACTTTAAAACCCTTTTTCCCCAGTTCAGTACGGACTTTGGGGACAGTTAACAGAAATAAGTCCTGGTAGCTTGCATGTATATAACGTCGGCATAGTGCAGCACAGACATAAAAGTGGCAACAAGTCTCTTTTTGGCCTAGAAGGAAAAGCAAGACTTCTTTCCAAAATAAAAACCCAAACTTTAGTTTTTCCCACAGTTGCTGAATGTGAGGCTTAAATGAGAGAGAATCATCAATTATAATTCCAAGATACTTGTATTGAGATACAGACTCAGAGCCCTGAACAGAGGACGGTTCAGTGGCTTTAATTTTGCATTTGAAAACATCATGTGTTTTATTTTGTCAGCATATCAAACAGGTTTTAAATCACACAGGGTACATTGTACGGTATTAAAAGCATATTGTAGCTGACAAAGAGCCTGGTTGGTGTAGACGCAGAGAAGTATATGACAATATCATCAGCATAAAAGTGGAAAGTGGAAAAGCCTTAAAGCCTTTTGGCAGAAAGCCTTACAAACAGACAGCCTTTCTGACAGAAAGCCTTCTAGGCAAACTGTTACCAGGTGTTGCCTGCATGCACTGAGATCTGACTGAGAGATAGTTGAACTGAAAGTTGTTCTGATAGTCCTATACTGATAAGTCTTAGTTTCAATATTGCACGATCCACAGTATCAAAATCCTTGGATAAGTCAATGAAAAGGACTGCACAATGTTGCTTGTGGTCTAAGGATTCAGTGAAATCATTTACTACTTTTAAGGCCGCTGCAGTTGTGCTGTGATTGAAAAGTGGATAAGATATTGTTAGTAGATAAGAACTCTTTCAGCTGTTCACTCACAAAAGATTTCAGAACCTTAACCAAGACAGACAATTTGGAGATGGGCCTGTAATTGTGAAATGCATCTGAGTTGTGAATAATAAGCAGGATAGCAAGTGAATGTAGTATGTATAGATGTGCATGTGTATTGTAACTGTGTCATGTAAAGTGAGTATGTTGAGTTTCTTACTTTGATCTCAGGGTTTTCAGTTTCTTTCTCAAACAGCTCCTTCAGCTCCTCCTTGTTTAACTTGTCATCGCCATCAGCCACAAACACATCCACAGTGTTTTTAATGACCTGTTCCAGACGAGCCATAGCTGTAGCTGGACAGAGTTATAAAAAAAGAAACACAGGTGATAATGCCTTTGAAACATACAGGATGAATAGATAATAAAGCTGTTACCAAAATTTTTTCAGACACTATACTGTCATGTCTAATAAAACCTCCTGATATTGGTAAATTTGATATATACGCTGTTAGACTGAAGTTTACAGGTAAGAGCTAACAATGTAAAAGTAAATCAAGGAGGATGACAAATGCTCAGTGCTACTTGTGTTTGCAGTAGTACCTGATAAAACATTAGTAAATGTAAGGAATTACTCTCAAGTTTTAGATCAACAATAATGGTGCCAGTTTACAGACAATATTTTGGCCTTTCCTTGCACGTGCCAGGCTTTCTTGCACTCCCCACAAACCAGCATCACCAGTCCGTTTGTGCCATACTGAATAGATAGAGCATTTATCACTGCTCAGAGGGTGGATTCATGTTTGTGTTGTCTCTTGAGAAAATGTTCACCTTTCTTGACATGAATTACATGTGTATGTACTGTATGTGTGTGCATTGATGTGTGAAGTGTTTTGTTCACAGGCTGAGTAGATCATCTAAGCTGGGGAAATCCTTCTTTTCACTGAAGAGCTGCAAGGTGGAGCCTATTGGAAAATATGTGTAAATGCTAAAAGCTATACAGGGAGTGGATTTCATCCCTGCCCAAAAATGAGTTTCTCTATCGAGATGGAAACTTAACATATTTTTATGTAAATACATTATTACTAATTAATTGGTGGCCTGAAAGGCACCCAAAATCACTGGCTGCAGAGGCAAAGCTATACCAAAGGTTTTGTAAGCATAAATTTACCCTAATCCCTATTCTACTCCACAAAGACATACAGTTCAGTAAGGTTTTGGTCCCTTGTAAAACTTAAAGGTTATATACTTCATTATTCAGCATACATTTCCAGCATTTTGGGAAATTTGCCATTTTCTATCTTCCCCCTGCCTTCAGTCTTTGTGCTATGCTAGAATATGTCATGCAACTACAATCTGTATTTAACACAAAAAATTAAAATGATTCATCCTGTCATCTCTCTTGGCAAGACTCCACCCAAAATCTATCTTTGCAAAGGGGCGTGTCCAGGGAGTGGCACAGGCCACCCCTGAAATCTGATTGGCCACCCCAGATGCCACCACATTATCCTAAACTATGATTGGCTATCTGCCCAGTCAGAGGCAGGATCTTAGTTCGAACCAACTGGTTTGACGGGTATTTTTTGAATGTGCATTGTTTTTTTTGTTGTTTTTTTTGTATGTAACGTACTTTTGGAGGTACACTTTTGAGGTATCGAATTTATGAGGGCTTAAATAAACTATGAAAGTTTTATAGTACATTTGTATGGTGCAACTATGTTATGTTGTGATTGGTAAGTCTATTTACTTTAACACAGGAATGTAAGAAACTGTAAGATACCGTAATGTTAGTATGCTATTCCAGTGTGTGTTCGTATGTACTTCATGCAACCCCTGCATAAGTCAGTGCCACCCCAGTCAAAAATGTCTGGACATGCCACTGTATTTGGAGTAGTAACACTGTAAGCAGTGGTTTTAAAAAGTTTACTTGGGCAGCACTTTACACACAGAACTGTAACGGTGGCAGAGAATGACGCAGAAACAGACAGGAGACAAGGCAGTATCTCAATCTCAAAGCTTTAGTTTGGTCAGTAGCAGACGGGAACCAAAAAAATACAGCAAAACACTCGAGCCAAGGCAACACGTTAATGCGAAAATATGCGGCAAAATTATTACAGTCAAGTACAGACTGAGGGAGAGAAGGGTCTGATATACTCCCACAGGCTGACGAGCTGATTGAGCAGGGCTGGGTGAGTGCTGATCGTAGGCAGCTGCAGAGATGGAGGCAGGTAGAGACCTCTGGTGGATCTGAAAGATAGCTCAGTATCTGCCAGCATGAGAAAACTATCTACCAGTGTGACACAACTATATTATTATAATTCAGGTGTTTCAGTCCATATGATATATTCAGAAGCACTCTAAACAAAAATATTTCATTACAAGGAGACAAACATAGTTAAATCAAATTGGCTGTGGCGCCAATCATTAGGCTACAATCTATACAGAAACAGTAAAAGCAACACCTTAAACAATGTAATGCAATCCAATACAAAAGTCCAAGTAATAAATTATTTCTTTGTGAAGTTTAAAATTTTTAATAGTTGTAATGAAGCTGATTTTGCATGTGGAATTTACTCAGTTTTCATATATAGTTCATTTGACAGGAAGACAACAACATAAAGTATTTGACTTTAAAATTTAATGATTAAGCAGCATTGGAGAGAAAAGTACATATGACAAATCAGAAAGCACAGACCAATCCACGTCAGGAATATTGTACTACTAAGAAACAACTCAAACACGCTCATAAGAAGAGGCTTTCCCTTCAGTCAATGCATGTGTAGTAGTATTTGCTCTCCCTTCCCATCTATTTGTATGAAACCGCCTATTTGCATCAATTAGTTTGAAATCTGATATCTGTGAGAATGCAGAACGCAGTGTTGGGTTTGTAAAAGGTTCAGTCATCATGTCCATAAATCAAAAGAAAAGGTGTGCATCAAACCCAACTTTTTGCCTCCTCTTCTATCAAAAAGAATCTCTTTTAAAACACAGTGAAATGCTCAAGCCCTCAATGCTCAGTGGAATTATTGCCTCATGATTATTATTATTAACAAAACACAGGAAGATTTAAAATTCTACACAACCATAACAAAGAGGCGTTCACAAAAGAGTTAGAGTTGTGTATTTTTGTAGTGGAATTTTATATTCATTTTTAACCATACATTAGTCAATTAACTCTTTGATAGAGTCCATTGGGTTTGCATTTTTATAATCTTGTCTAACCTTTTATCAATTTTTTCTTTTACTGGCGGAAATCGGCTTCCATAAAGAATACTTTAAAGGCTTAGGGTTTACAAGAGACATGCCATGTTAAAATATACTTTGCTAAAACATGCATACACTCCTCTGTATTTTAGGACTCATTATATGTCCCTCTAAAAAGAGGGATTAGGGTTCATTTATGCTTACACAATTTATAGCTTCACACAAGGAATGGCTTTGCTTCCACAGCAAAAAATATGTAAAAAAGTGTTCTGTATCTCACTCACTTACAGTACATGAGAGAACATGTACTTGCTTACAAGGCCAAAAGTGTGCTGGCTGGCAGATGCTCACCTCTTTCAGAGATATGCAATATTTTGATACACTTGCTCCACCTGGCAGCCAGTAGGGACAATGCAGTTATACAGTAATATCTGCTGGCAGTCAACATAACAACTACATGGTCGAGCACAAACTTTTGTATGCAGGTTTAATATATATACTCTTCGAAGTGAGCACATATACACTACCTCTGAATTATAATATATATATTATACTAAAACATCTGCCTTTAGGTTGATAGATTAGATGCTAGACATTTGGATTTACTTTTGCCACAATTGTGTACGTACAAAAGACACCTCTAGAAATTAAATAAGAATAAAAAACTTTGTCAGCCACGCAGACATCCGTCCTTTTGTGGGCTAACCACATAAAGAAACATGAGGTGTACCATGAAGTCAATCTTGAAACAAATTCACATACAACATTAATGGTAAACCTGCACGACCTGTTCCGACGGCACAGCTTTTTTCTCACAGGAGCCAGAAGCAAGGTCTCATTTGTGTATACAGTGTCACTGCCTGGCACATTTTTTGTGGGCAGACAGGCCGCTCAGCCAATCACATGTGCCTCACAGGGAGGCAGGCGCACGGCAAACGAGAACCAATAGAAATGTATGTTTGTTTCTAGACAGGCTGGAATGTGAGTGAGTTAACACTTTGTGGAGTGGATGAAAATCCACTTGGAAGGATGCAAAGTTGATTATAAATTGATATTAAAAGTGGTGTGAACACATTCCCATTGTTTGCACCTTTAGGTTTTCCTGAGCAGAACAAGTGTGCTATTCAAACTTCTGAGCAACAACAAAACAATTCTACCACAGAGTGCCCCACGTGTTTTGTTTATAATAAATGATAAGCTATAATGCCACTGTGCATTGAGGGGTTGATAATTTCATTATGTTCTAAAAGAGTGATTTTTTTTCTGATAGACAAGAATATAAATGTGGGGTTTAATTCATATCATGGCTGAGGCATTCACACATTTATGCACTAATGTAATTTGACACATCTAAAGAGAGAAAGACATAAAAGGCAGAGAGATAGATATATTTCAGTGATTTTTATGACATGAAAAAGATCTGATGTCAGTCAGAGTTTTAACCTGTGGGGGCTTCAGTCGATAGTATTGGAAAGAATAGTGAAGACATTTCCATTGAGGAAGCACTGACAGTGATATGTGCACCGGAGAACATCGTAAGTGATGTCTGTTGAATGTTTTATGAGTCCATGCTTGTTTCCTTCCACAGCAATGACACCAGATGCCTTCACATGCAATGATTACCATAAACAGGCGTGCAAGCTCACAACAAATCAAACTTTATTGTTTTTTATTTATTGTCAAGAAGTATTGAAAGGAAAGTTTTTTTGAAAACCAGTTTAGAGAGATACAACAACAATGAATATTGCACTCTGCATGCACCATTAGAACACAAATAACAGGGTTGAGTTTCACATGGATGTGCAAATGGTCTAATACCAGCTGCATCTGTTTTCAGGCTCGGCAGTGTCACGTATGTGTATGTATAAAATATTTTTAAATACATTATGGTGCAAACATTTTAAGGGTTTGTAGTTGATCTTCAGCCTACTTGTTCACCTTCTTGTTCTTTGCCCTTGCCTTTTTTACCACCCTTGCCTGTCTTCTTCTGGTAGTAGCATTTGGCCAGGACACACACACACCGGCAAAACTCTCGGAAGTTGACCTCGCCATCGTGGTTTTTATCCATCATCTCTAAGGCTTCCTCAATGTCATCGGCATTGATTTTATCCTGGAGAATACATTCTTACAGTTAAATAACAGCATGAGATGGACAGAAGCACACCTGAATGGTGAGTAAGAAGCAGGATAACATAATTCTTTTTATGAATGGATGTGCACATCATGTAATGTGAGTGTTTTGAGTCTCTTACTTTTAACTCTGGGCTTTGTATTTCTAGCTGCAACACCTTCTTGAAGTCCTCTTTGTTTAACTGGCGTTTCTTGCCTTCATCATCAGCATACTCCAGAAATATATCCACAATGTTTGTGATGACCTGTTCCAGACGAGCCATGGCTGTAGCTGGAAAAACAAAAAGATTGATATTGATTGGGAGCAAATAACAGAGAGGCAGAAGGAAATGCCTTTAAAACAAACTTGTGAAGTGTCTTGATAGTAGTCATTTATAGACATATGTTGTATGACTAATGTTTATAGACATGAGCATAATATGTAAAAAATGCTCAGAGGTACTTGTGTTTACAGTAGCACTGAATAAAACTTTAATAAATGCCTTTAAATCATTATCAAGTTTTAATTAATAATAATAATAACAGTATACAGACAATATTTTGGCATTTCCATTCCATCTTTCATCTTTCATGCTCAGCATCTGAATTAAATGCTGCTGGTTTTTTTTCTTTCCACTAAACTCCCTTCCCCGACATCTTGCTTTTCATCAGTACTCACCTTGTTCACGTTCCCCACGACAAGAGAGATCACGTCTGTGTCACCAGCTGTGTCAGGAGAGACTGTTGTCAGAGTGAGGGGAAAGCCTCCTCTTAAAGTGTAGGCACACACTGTCTGAAACACACACACTGTCTGAAACACACACACACACACACACACACACACACACACACACACACCATCAGTGATTCATGCACTGAAAATGTGCCCCACTCCACCCAGACTTCACCATTTCTGTCTCATAACTGTGAAACACTAAAGAAAATATTAACTGAAGACAATGTTTTTGTTTGTGTTGTATAGAGAGAATGCACTTGTTGACATTGCGTGTTTGTGTGTGTGCGCGCACGCGTTGGTGACAACAGATGGAGTAGATCATCTAAGGCGAGGTAATCCATCTCT
Source organism: Macquaria australasica (assembly GCA_005408345.1). Classification (NCBI taxonomy): domain Eukaryota; kingdom Metazoa; phylum Chordata; class Actinopteri; order Centrarchiformes; family Percichthyidae; genus Macquaria; species Macquaria australasica. The sequence goes on along the minus strand of SEMN01000609.1, from coordinate 120,771 downwards.
TCATTGAGGAGAGAAAATATGTCAGAGTGAATGGAAAATTACAGTGAGTAGGTTTCTGCCCAAAATGGTTAGTTTAAGTCATAACCGTGCATGTGTGTGTGTGTGTGTTTGTCTCTGTGTGCATGCACGTCTGTTCAATCCTGTTTGCCCTAGAGTTTTGCTAATGTTCTATATAAATAGGCCTATATTTAATTTTCCATTTGCAACGCTTAAGAAGTATTGTGAATATGGGTAGTGATGAGAAAACAATACATTGTGCTATTCACAAAGTTAAAAGTTTTATTTTTTTAACTTTAAAAACTCTGGCTTTTGAACAGCTAAGAAATAAAGAAGTGTCTGAGCCAAGAGTGCCAGTTTTAAACTTGTATTTTATTTCTTAGTTGTATTGGAATAAAGTTGAATACACGTTCGAATGTTTCTAGCTTAAATTGATTATTATATAATTAAGTGTGTCTTTGAATGTCACACTTTAGCAGTAATGTTTTAACATTTTGAACATGTTTGATTCTGACGCAGTTCACTCCCATTCATCCTGCTCAGCTGTTATGTAAGTCAGCCTCCATTTTCCACTCGTCTGTTCCAAGGCAGCAGAAAGGCAGCATTTTTTTCACCCTTCTTCCTCTCTCTTGCCCCCTGCCAAGTCCCCTTTAGTTCAGTGCCAGCCTCTCTTCACTTTGGCCATATTACTTTCACATACTGAGTACGATCAGATTCTCCTTGCAGGGGAGGAAAAGAAAATAGAGACGAAGGATCGTGTGGCGTTAATTACAAAAAAAGTCTTTCCGCACTCTGCTGGCCGAGGTATGAGTTACAATTTCACTGCTGGAGAGTTTCTGTACCTCTGCAGTGGTAAGTCTGCACCATGAACATGAACATGAACACTGTATTAGAAAAAGTTACAGTTTAAATAGAAGTAGCTTTGAACTCCTTTCTTAGTATTTGTTTTACCATGCAGTCTCAGAAGTAAATGTTTTAAAGGCAGTTTTAAAAGTTAATGGTAATTAAAGTTAATGATATGTAATAAATTATTTGACGTAATCTAACAACTGCATGCTGCTGTGACTACGTTCTCTTCACGATCAATATATTCCACCAGAAAAACAAAAAAAGGTAAGCCACCACCTGTCCAAGTGGAAAAAAAACAACAAAAAATTGTAAGCTCAGAAAATACAAATATTCAGTTAAATTCTCTCAAACTATTAACCTTAAAATGCATACACAGCTGGCTGCTCTGTCTGGCCAGTCAGTTGCACAGCAGTAATGTGTTCATCACGACTCCTGCACCATCATTTTATTTTTTGGTGGACACTAAGACCACTACATCTGCACCACACCACATCCTTTAACACAGTATTTTTCAGGTATAACCTCCACTCAACTGATGTTCTTTGTCAGGACATAATGTATTTATAAGTTAAAATCTGGCCTAGCACACTCTCACTGAAACCAGCAACATTTATTTTATATAAAACAATGTCACTCCTCACTCAAGCAAATGGAATCCTGCTTCTTCTATTAGGCTACATCTGTTTCCCCTGGATATGATTTCAAACAGCCAACTCACATTAAACCGACACTTTGGTTAAAACAAGGAATACAGTTATGCCATATTCAACATTTTTTTTAAAGCCTTATTTATCTAAGGAAGTTTCACGCTCTTTGCAAATTCTCCGGTGTAACGTTACTGTGTGACAACAACACAGCAACAACAACACACAGCGCTCTTTCCTGCAGTTAATGTCGCCATGACAACAATGTCAATGATAGGGAAATAAGCCACATTAAAACCACTTTCATCTGGAGGATCGCTGTGAATGATCTCCAGCTACACTGTATATCCACCATCACTAACAATTGAATGGCTTTGAGAACCCTGCTAGAAAAACCAGCATACACCAGTCTAAGTCCTGTGCTAGACTGTCTAAATGGTTTGTAAGAGTTTTGTGACATCTAGTGATGAATTAAAGACAATACATGACCTCCTGCTTAAAGGACCAGATCTCCAATTTTCAGTGTTATCTGTGTTCAGTGTAAAGGCTGACAGGTTGGCTGAGCTGCGACCACCCTCTCCCCCAAAAAGGTACATTTTAAGTACATTTAGGTGTAACTACCTTTTTGATGTTGAAAGTCTCAATGTCTTACTGTGGCATCCAAATCCCCTTCATTTCCAAAATCCCAGAGAAATAACTTGCTGAACTTATGGCAATCACTGCTAATTGGAGAAAAACAATGCTGCTAAAAGATATTATGATAAATTATAGGCTTTACAGAGAGAAACACCATAAACCTTCAAGCCTCGCCAAATCTTTGTAAGCACTCATAAGCATGTTTATTTGACATAACCCTAACCCCTAACTCATGACATACAGGCATGTGTGCTGCACCCAAGTTCAGGCCTCATCTGGTCGGCACATTCCCATATTGAACCATTTGCATACTGTATAAAAACGGCTGCCTCAATTAAACAGTCAAGGAGTATTTATGGGTGAAACGATGTGTTTCAGATGTGAACTCAATTTTTCTGGCATTGGCAGAACTCTTCTCGACTACAGTGGTTCCATGTGTTCAAGAAATAGGTGGCACAGAGTGTATAAAACAATATGCAACCAGAAGAAAGCTAAGTATTTTGTATCCAATAATCGGACAAACAGATGGTGAAAAAGGTAGTTTTTACTTGTGAATCTGGCACACATTTGTGCTACAAAAATCTCTTACTCAAAAAAAAAAGCAACATCGTTATTTTTCCTAATATTTGCCCATCACTTCTTGCCCTTCTTCTCATAGAGCATGTAACACTTCTCACAGGCCATTGAGAGGCCGGCGACGAGGGGAAGAAATTCTTCAAAGTCCAACTTATCATCTTTGTTTTGGTCCAGATCTTTCATGATGTTGTCCACAGTTTTGGGGTTCTTCTGGGACTGAAAGAGCATTAGGAAGAGAGACACAGTCAGGGTGCAAAGTTAAAGTTAAGAGCAAGAAATTACATGTATACATACATACATGATCTATGCTTAGGATTAGATTTGATAGAAGATTCTTACTTTCAGGAAGGTGGGTAACTCAGTCTCGACTAGTTTTTTCAGTTCCTTCTTGCTTAAGGTCTTTCCATCACCGTCTTCATCGGCATAGCGGTGGAACAGCCTTATCAGGGTCTCCATGCAAGTCTCCAACTCAGTCATGGCTGCAGAAGCGGGTGCTGAAAGGAGGAAAGACAAGTCTGGGTATACATTTCGCAGGAAATATACTTTCTTCTTCACTACACTTATTGGATAGATGTTATAAGTTACTGTACAGAATAATATTTTACATACAGATAAGCATTAAGAATTGGCTCCAGCCCCCCGCGACCCTCTAAGAGGATAAGCGGTATAGACAATGGAATGGAATGGAATAAAACTAAAACTTTTTGCTTTTTACTTCAAAATGTATAACTTAAACTTTTAATGGACACATGACATTGGAGCACTGCCACATTAACTTAAGCAGAGGATAAAGCTGGTGGAAATGAACTAAGTACATTTACTCAGATACCTACAATTTTGATGTACTTGAACTTTACTTGAGCATTTCCAATTTATGCTACTTTATTCCTCTACTACAATTCAGAGGAAAATATTATACATTTTACTCCACTACATTTATTTGATTTAGTTACTTTGCAGATTCAGATTAATAATACAAAATATAATCAATAAATAAATTAGGATGTATTATGATGGATAAAGATGAGATTGTATTGATCCCTTGATGAAATTCACAAGCTACCCAGCAGTATATTTAGTAAAAAAAAAAAAAAAAAACAGCCCCGCCTTTACATTAAAGTAATGTACACATGAATGCATCAATAATTATAATTCAATAATATACATTATTCTGAAATGGGTCATTCTGCACAATGAGTACTTTTACTTTTTGAACTTTAAGTATATTTTGATGCTAATACTTTTGTACTTTTACTAAAGTTACATTTTGAGTTCAGGACTTGTAACAGTATTTCTACACTGTGGTGTTGCTACTTTTGCTTAAGTAAAAGATCTGGGTACTTCTTCCACCACTGAGGCTACCTCATCCAAAACTAACATTGTTGTTAAGTGAGGATGTGGGTGTTTTACTGGCACTGAAAGCAAATTCTTCGGCAATTAGACATCATTTTCTGGCACATAAACTAAAATCCTTATCTCAAGGCTCCCAGTCTCCCTCTCCCACTGCCTCCCCCTTCCATTTACCCTTTTCTGGTTGAGAACTATGCATAGAGGAATGAGAGACAAAGAAGAGTGAAATAACTTAACGGAAAGATAACAAAGGACCAGCCGCTACTTGTCAGAGGTGGAAAGTCCTGCGTAATGCGCCAACAACGCCCAAGCCCACCCAAGAAAACATGTGGAATACTATACTATATATCGCCCATATAAACCTTAACTGTAAAAAAAAAAGCAGCTTTTGCATGTAGCCTACATGTATCAAGCTACATACAGCAACTGAGATGAATAATCTTCAAATGTCATAATAAATGATCAGTTTTCTAAACGCTGCGTTCGTTTCTAAGTTGCGTGAAAGAACGCGAGACAACAGTAAAAACACAAGTGTTTAAATAATTAAAATGGACTTACCAGGACACAAAGAGGCAAAAACTGCAGTTTGAGATTCTGTGAGGAGTGCAGGGGCTCACTGAAAGTTTATTCAAGAATTTATAGTCAGCTAGGCAACGCCCAATGGGATGGGAGGGAGAGGGGGGGTCATGGAGTCAGAGGCAAAGAGAGTGAATAACGTAAAAAAGCCACGTGCAAATACCATCCCTGCCCGTGTTTTCTCACAGGACTGTCACCGCAAGAGTTACAGAGATAAAGCTATAACTCTCAAATGACACTTTCTTTTAATACCATAATAGTTGTTGAAATATTTACTTTAGTTTTAAGAAATGTCCAGGTCCAACCTCCATGTCTAGAAAATCTGTTGTTCAAACTTGTTCTAATATTACTCTTAATCAAGCCATCAAAGTGGCAACAGCACAGCAAAATGACACAAAGCAGTCAAATGAGTCTTGTAGGATGCTGGGACATGATGTGTATGGACAAGCCTGGGCTTCTACAATAGACTGCCTGAGTCAGGATCTTCAGCACAGTGGTCTTTCAGGCTCTGGTGGCTTCTTCTGATCCAGTCTTCTATTAGGCTACATCTGTTTCCCCTGGATATGATTTCAAACAGCCAACTCACATGAAACCGACACTTTGGTTAAAACAAGGAATACAGTTATGCCATATTCAACTTTTATTTTTTAAAGCGTTATTTATCTAAGGAAGTTTCACGCTCTTTGTCAGGAACGCCCTGTTCACACTGACAGTCACACCTGGAAGCTGCCCAAGTACAACCAGTCTGAACTGTTGGCCGCTGAGCACCTCCAGGCAAACTGTTGCTAGGCCACCATTGCCCAATATAAACAAAACAGAGCAAATGTGAAAATGTATAAAACACTAAATTTCTTTGACATTTTAAGAAACTTTTTACCACCCCAAAGAGCGTCACCTTGACAAGACAAGTATAACCATCATCACCCACCCCTCAGACAGTAGCAGTGGTGTTACATCGTCACAGTTGGTCTTGAGTGTTTGACGCTCACCCCATGACCGTAACATCTCTAAACCCGTCAACATTCTCACTGAAAAAAAAAAAATAAATAAAATAAAATATATATATATATATATATATATATATATATATAGAGTTTAAATCTATTTATCCTAGTAAGACGTGTGTGTCATGTCTCTGCACACATTCACACACCTGGGTCAGTCCACAACCAGTCTACTTCTGATGACCATGAAGCAGCTGTGGTTTAGTCACTTTGTCAAGGGCATTTTGTCCACAGTAAGTGGAAGAGGAAGAGAAACAAGCTATGGTTTCTATCCCTCCAATCAGCTCACAATTTTAGGATACCAGCACACTGACAGAATAACACTACATTGAAAGTATTTTACAAAGTTTAATTACAAAATGAATTAAACAAAAAAGGAACTTGATGCAGTGATGAATACACAAATATCATGATGGGATGCATGAATCTCTTTGCAACCAGTGTAAAAAGAGTGCTGAGGAAAAGGTCATCAATGGAATGTAGAATGCTTTTTTTTTTAATGACCTTACATATAACCAGGGACATTTCTCAACGATTCAAATTTGAAGATCACTGTAAAAAAAAAAAAAAAAAAAAAAACTGTCGTTATAGTGGCTACAAACTTGTAGTCACTGAACTGACCATCAGTTTCCAAGTTATATTCCCAAACCAAATGTTTAAAAAGCCTGCAGAAATACAACAAGGGTTATGGATTTAAGCACCTGGAGTAATATTGGACTGATTAATGGGATGCAAGTGGGATCCAACAGATTCATCAGTTCTTCCTTTTGCTCTTGCTGGCAGCCTTGGCTGGTGTTACTGCGGGAACGGCTGCTTGGTAGAGAGCGGCAGATACTTTGTTGATGTAGTACAGGGCGAAGAGGGAGAATATCAGGCTGGAACAGAAAGAAAGGCAAGAAAATACATTTAGAGACTACTTTTAACTGTGTTGTATGAAGCTAAGGTAGGTATTTGTGATCTGCAGAGGCACTGTCACGTACCATGTGGTGACACAGACACGGTGTACCAGACCAGAGGCAAACAGTGACAGGCACAGGCACACCAGAACTGGAAGTTGAGAGAATGAATATTACAAGTGAGGAGCAGAGTCTGAATGATATATCGAAGCACTGATATTGAGGGCTAATCCCAGATAAAATGTACATACTGTTTGTAAGATGGTATATTAAATCACCGAGCAACTGTTTATTAAAAAGGGTTAACTCTTATTTGGAAAGGCTGGCATGGTGATGTTCAGATATGCTTTAAAAATCAAGAATGCTGATGTTTCAGTGTAAGCGGGGCTGAGGCTTGACTCAGCAAATCACAGGAGAAATATTAGGTTAAACAAAATGTAAGCAAAAAAATAAATACATTTAAAAAAAAAAAAGACACTGTGGACTGACTGCATGAGTTTGACTTGACTTACTCTCTGGGAAAATCTTGGCTTGGAATCCCTTCCCAAAAATCAAGTTTTCCAGATTATTAAATGCCTGAAAATAAAGTTAAGGTGGAAAACTCCTCAGTGGTATCTGCACATTTACATCAAGTTAGGCAGAAAATGGGATGCAACATTTTGCTGAATAATTTGCACACAAAACACAACAATAGCATGAGAGACAAAAAAAAAAAAAGAAGCTGTTTTAAACAATGCATGAAACACAAAATAATCTTGTTTAACAATTAGCAACATGGATTAAAGCAGTCACAAATAGGATACAGTGAGGGAGCAGATGAAGAGGACTGAGCCCAGGAAACCTCCCAGGATGGTGAGCCACTCAGTAGATCCCAGCTGCTTACTGAACATCTGCATCCCAGCAAATACCAGCACTGAGAGCAGACTGGACAGCACTAGAGAGGTGCCTGTGTTCACCGCTACAAGGCAAAAAAAAAAAACAGGGCAGTTTTTATTGTATCACGCCTTTCAAACATAGATGCAATTCAAAGTCCTTCACAAAGGAGAAGAAAGACTGAGGGCAGTCTCGACATTGATGGGAATATGGTGCAGTAATACCACTGAAAATACAGGACACTTCAGCTGCAACTAAACTGAAGAGTTTCTATCTGCTTGACCTCATCAGAAATATAGACATTTAATATCAACACAGGACGTAGTCTGCAGAGGCAGCCCATCATGTTACCTGTTAAACCGGCTAATAAGGATCACGTTTTAACCAACGAGCCTCGTCTGAAGAATGGGACTTTCTGCCTGCGCAGTATCATCATTTAAGTGACAATATCGTCAGCTTGGGAATATATCAACTCACAAAGGTCCAGTTACAACGTCTAACTCTTCATAACGTAACGCCACGTCAGTGTTCGCTCACAAACGTTTCCGACGTGTCGCTGCTAGCTTTAAGCTAAACAACCGACATTAGCGGCAGAAAGATACGGCTAAAGTAACGCTCTACATACGCCGTATAATCAGAAATGCATGTCCTTTTTTAGAGTAGTGCATACAGTAAAAAAACAGCAACTGGACTGCAATCAGTCACCTAAAAGCAATCGGTTTCTGAACGTCACCGTTAGCGAGCTAGCTAGCTTGACCATAGGACTCGACGCTAATATCTCACAATAACGCAAATGCAGACTTGCTTGGTGAGATTGTTTGAATGATAAATTAATCGTGCAACACATACCCATGATTCGATGTCGAATTAGAGCCCTCGTAATGAAACGGAGGTGGATTATTAATTCGCTGAGCCAGCTAATTGTCCACAACCGGCTCTAGGAACTGAGAACCTCACCGCCGGGTCCAAATGACAGGTGGGACCGGTGGGCGGAGCCTCTCACCGTGGACGTATAATAACAATTTATAATACATCCACGCTTTTAATCCCATGTTTAGCAGTTATTTACACAGTATAAGAAATATAGATATGTATTGCTCCTTAGCTCATGTCATTACACACTGGGAGTTAATGTTACTCCCTGACAATTCACAGTTAAGGGAGGTTTCCTTAATAATACCTAAAGAAAGCACTTTCTCAAAAAAAATCAAGGATGTAAATGGTTTCAAGTGAATTATTGACAAGTTTATGCCATTTGTTTTGCATAACCAGACATCCGTTTTAAGTTTAATTTCATTTACATAAGTGTAAATTCATCAACGAAAGCCTTTTCTTTGTTTTCATGACAAGTCTGAACTGTATATTAAACATTAAGTCCTGCAGTAACAAGAAAGCCTGCACTGTGAATGAGTGTATTTTATTACCATCTTCATTTCACTTGCCTACTTTATTTGCCCCCGACATGCTGCACGATTTTATAACCCAGCTTTTATTAACGTATTGGAGAATCGTGGATATTATGCTTTCCATCCGGTACAAAAAAGGGCTGCGTAATATCCCACAAGCTTCACCATTCCAATGCTTGAATGGACACTGGATTAAGACCCTGGTGGCGGTAAGGATCCGCTAATCTGGGTGAAGGAGGCAGTATGTGAACACGGCACGCACTGTGAAAAAGATGTGCTTGGGAGGCAAAAAATAGACTCCAGTGACAAAAGTGTTCAGAACAAAAACATTAGACAACAATTGACAGTTTAAGAAAAGAATTGTAGAAAATGTATTTGGAATTACAACAGCTTTCTAAGACTTTCCATGGAAATCTTACAGACTGAGAACAACAGAAAACCACATCAATGTTTACTGACAAATTAGCACACGTCCTTTCTAAACCTTTTCACACTGGACATATCAAATGTAAACATAATAACATATATGGTTTTACTGCATCTATTTCATTCAAAATATATAAAAATATTTTTTTTTAAAACATAATGGGCAGAGAGCTGCTTTTATATTCCTTTGATGTTTGTTGGTGCTGTGTATGCACATAACTCAGTTAAACATTGTTTTTCAGTTCATTCCTCTGTACCTCATTAATGAATCACAGACCTTCTGTATCTACAGTATCTGTTGACACATCTGTAGCATTTCACATCAGGACTGTCTTTCATAACGGCTTCTTCTTCAGTCCAAAAACAGCTATAAACAGAAGAATCTCCACAAACGCAGGTAGCACACTAGAAGGAGAGACAGACCGAGTTAGAAATGTAGGGAGAACCATTAGGGACAGAGCCACAGTACTTACATGCATTCATACTTCATACTTACTGATGCTTCATTGTTTATAGAGGCTCTATCACTTTGCTCTCTGAAGGCTAAATACACACATGCACGTCCACACACAAACCAACCTGCAGATGGCAAAAATAACCCAATATGTCCAGCATTCCCACTTCTCAAACACAAAGAAAGACAAGGATACGGATGCGCTGCAGTGGACAGCCAGTGCTGTTACAATGTCTGTCAGGGAAAAAACAATGCGCTTTTGGAAAAATAAACACACAATATTAAGTATATATACACTAACCTGCAAATAGCAAGTATCCACCAGTAGATGTCACACTCCCACTGCTCAAATAGAAAGAAAAGCAGAGCCACTGAGGCACTGGCATGGGTTCCTGTAGCTATGGTAGGCGAAGAGGCGAATATACAGGAGCTTGGAGTCATGGAATTGTAACTCAAGACTAGAATGACTTTTCAATGTCACTTATCTCTTTATATACTTTGATATATTTAGAGGGCTTCTCAAGAGATATTTCATTTGACACCAATTTCCTGGCTCGTGATAAGACTAGGCTTAGGCCACAATGAATTCCCAGGTGCCATTCTTTGTCCAGGAGGCAGATGCCATTGCACTTCCTGCTCTTATCTCGTGCCTCATCATCTTTCTGCGTGGGAGCCCCACATCGACATCTCAGTTACATGTAAACATAGATTATGCTTTTTTTTAAAAATTATTATTATATTTTTGGCAAGTTTGCCCTTATTGGACAGTTGGTAGTGAAGAGTCAGACAGGAAACAAAGGAGGAGAGGGGGGTATAACAAGCAACAAAGGTCCCCCGCTGGAACTGAGAAGAAGAAGGTACTATTGAGCTCCACTGTTGATGGATATTGGTTTCTGTTCACCAATACATATATCAATTATATCATCATCATCAATGAGTGACCCACAGTGTCGATATAAAGGATACACAGGAGGCCTTGACTGCAGTTGAACATGGACACTCCTGAGAAGAACCCAGCCAACTCGACAGCAAACAGACCGAGGGTGACTGCCAATGCCACCACCAACCTGAGACAAAGAGAGACAGGTGAGAGGGTGTGTCAAAAACATTTCTTGCTTTGTGTGTGCAGGTGTTGGTCAAATGCATTCTTACTTTCTGTCTTCAATGTCATACTGCTCTTGCGTGAAATCCAAAGGCAAGCAAGCTTTAACGTTGTTTTCCTGTGAAACAAACGTTTGCAAACGGTATGAAGAATCACCTACAACTAACTACAAAAGGCTTTACAGACAGCGACGAACTGTAAAGACGTAAGGCGACGCTACATTATTGGTTATCAAGAAATTTGATCTTAAAAAAGAAGAAAAGAATCTGTTTTACTTACCCTCGACCAAAATATCGTAATAACAATAACTAGGTGAGCTGTGATAGTCAAGAACCGCGCAGGGACGAGGCTGCCGACAGCCGACATGTTGAGCAACTACTTACTTAATTAGACAGAGAGTGAACTAAAATACACGACGTGCGACGTTATCTGCGGCTATTCAAACGTGCCCGTCAGCTAAAGCTAAACCAGCGCGTTTTGCTCACTTTATTCAAGACGAACAGAAACAACACCGCTCGACGTTGTACGCGAACACATCGCTACTTCAACAATATCTCCTATTACTGCCAAAACACAACCAACTACAGACGGCTGCAGCTTTCACGTTGCTGCGCCTTAAGACGGTTGCTACAACAACCGACAACGCCGACTGAAGCCGGTGTATTCTTACTTACTGGCCGGTTTTACCAGCAACCAACATTCAAAGGTTCCGGACAGTTGAGGCAGGGCTGTTCGTGTTTTCCTGACGCGGCGCTGCCATCTAACGGCGACACGAAAACTGGGCCACAAACAATTCGGCATGTGGAAATTTTAGGCTACGGAGGCACGAAACAACAACAACAACAACAACAACCGGGGGGTTTATTTTGAGAAAACGAGCTGCTGATTATCTAGGCTGTTGGGAGGAAACAGGAGTGAAGCGATGCGTTTCAAAAATATTTAACTCTTCTAAAAAATAAAAAAAATAAAAAATACCCTGCATCAACCGTTATTATAAGAGTATTATGGTATAAACCAGACATAGTCAAGTAAAACATCTATTGCTGTAAAATAATACCACCAAGACCCATTTTAACGATGTGACATGTTAATCATTCCTTGGGCAATGCGGCTGTGATATAGCCTAAACCAGACCCCATCCAACCCCCCCCCCTCCTCCCATCCTATTTCTACAAGGAGTCGACTCGCTGCTCCGAGACAAACAGCACAGAATCAGCGTGTGCGCAACAGCACACGCCAGGCACAGAAAACAACCGACAGCAAATCTGCTGTGACGGTTCACCAGTCTAGGCCCAGTTATCAAGAAGAAGAAGAAAAACAAGGTTCAGTTGCTGTATCGCAGAGACGCTGGGGTCGTGGAGGCATGGCAGAAGCGGACTTACAAACCTTTACCTCTATAATGGACGCGCTGGTTCGCATTAGTGTGAGTATGACGCTCGTTTTATTACGCTATTTATTTCAACCACGTGTGCTTATTTTAAACGAGACACCATTATATTATTTTACCCGTCACCCTATTTAAACGCACAATTTTGCCACATTTCCTCGCGACCCATCTGAATGCAAGTTGCGTATATGTGATGAAGGAATGTGAGGCATTTCTGTCTTTAGAACATCTATTGAATCAAAAAGAGGGTTTGGCAAAGGTCTAGCACCGTGGGGGGGAAACATAAAAGCAAGGCCATATGCAAATGTCATTTTCACAAAATCCAAACGTTGTAGCCGATAAAGCAGTGGATGATTAATGATTAGGTTATAATCAACGATATATGTTGGCTAGCAGTAGCTTTAAAGGCATGGTTACGGGCCGCACACGATGAGAAGGCAGAGATGATGCGCGTTGTCATAGAAACGGGATGCTGCGTTTAGTAGCTGCAACACTGGAACACGGCCTCCACAACCAGTAACACCTGACAGCTATATTTATTTTATTGATTTGAAGGTTTTCCCTGTCTCTTGGATCGAGGTCTCGATTACCAAACCATGTTGTCCTCTTATGCCAGAGCTTGCTAAGCTAATTCTGCACCTGCATTTTTCAAGCTAGAGTACTCCATTCAAATTTAGGGGGGCTGGCTAATACCTGAAGTCAGGGAAGGCTATTTTTCCTCCACATCTGCCCTCCCTGTGCTCTGTATATCCAACATCAGCCATATGTAACCAGTGTCTGATGCAATTCCCCTTCTCGCTCTTGACTCCTACACATCTCATATACATTTTTTTCAGGTCACAGGAGGTGCAGAATGTAAAGAGCAGTGAATTCCTTATTTATTCTAGTGACTCAGCCTTTATCAAATCTCAGTTCTCTTCTTGAACCTCTCCTCTCCTCTCCAGTCCGACATGAAAAGTATGGAACAGGAGCTGCATTGCCCGGTGTGTGATGAGATGGTGAAGCAGCCCATCCTCCTGCCATGCCAGCACAGTGTGTGTCTGCTGTGTGCGGCTGAGGTGTTGGTACAAAGAGGCTATCCTCCTCCAGACCTCCCTCCAGAGCCCAACTCACCGGCCTCCACACCCAACACTCGCTCCCCACGACAGGCACGAAAACCCACACCCAGGACCCCTGACCGCCTGGAACGGGTCCTCAGAACAGGTGGAGGAAGGATGTGGAGATTATGTGTGTGCATGTGTGCGTTTGCTACAACTGATGTGAGTTTTAACTGGGCCTAGCAGTAAGCTTTGCTCATGTGTGAGAGAAAAACTTAATGATCTCAATGTTAAGTCACCTGAGAGTGACATCATCATTTAAAAATGCAAAGATGATGTGTGTGTGATATGACGTCACTGCCCTGTTACCATCTGAGTTTCATAGGTGATGTAGCTAGCTCAGCATCCCGCTGTACATCCAGAGCTTTATGTATTCATCTCATGACTTATTTCAGTGCATGTAGAGCAAAGGTCACAGGCAGAGAGTCAAGGAGGCAGAAAAGGCAGAAAGCATCTGTCGAGCAGGTGTGTTTTCAGAGTGTGTGTGTGTGTGTAAGCAAATAGTGTTTCCTCCACAGTGAACTAACCTTAATTAATCTCTTCTCTCTCTCTCTCTCTCTCCCTCTCTCTCTCTCTCTGTCTCTCCTATATCTCTATCCATGTCTCTTTCTCCTTCATCTCCTCTCTTCTACACCTGCGTCCTTTTCCCAGTGTGCGGGACATACCCAGGGCGGAGGCGGAAGGACGCAGCCCTTCCCCCCATGTTGTTCCCGTGTCCTTCCTGTCAGCAGGACGTGGAGCTTGGAGAGAAAGGCCTGACAGACTGTCTCCGCAACCTCACACTGGAGCGGATTGTGGAGAGGTATGCATACGCACAAACACCATAGATACAGTATATACTGTAGCAGACAGTCACAGTCAGGTGGAGTCTGCTTTCTCAAACATGACTTGTGGCTTGTTGTTATTTCATCCTCTGATAATGTCTTATCATCATCTCATTAACAGAAATCAGAAACAAAGTAATCAGGGTTTTAGAAAAAATACCTTTTACCAGTCCTTCAGGCAATGAAGAAAGGCAGCAAATGAAGGGCTTAGTCAATACTGTTTTATAAATGAGACAGGAAATCATTTGCTGGAATGAGTTTCAATAATGAATCTTTCCTTTACTCCTTGTCCAAGGCTAAGCCTGAGAGCAGATTGCAGGGGCAGCTCAAAAACTGCAGTGCACTGTACGACAACAACTGTGGAAAAATGGTTACATTTTAACCAAAGTTTTGTTGAGGAAGTTTGGAGTGAAACTACTTCTCATCCTGCGTTAATGTTAATCATCCTCTTCTCTTATCAGTTCAAATAGTGAAGATCAAAGTGAGAGGAGCTGCTTTTGAAAAAAGTGTTCTGAGATGGGGAGAGAGAGTTATGGGGATAGGCAGTTTCCCAGTTTCACACGCAGCAGTTTGATGAGTGCAGCTGCTTCCTCCCCAGGCAGTGGTTGTGTTGGTCAGGAAAGTGTGACGGTGCATGTTTTACTGCGCAGGATGCACTAACAAGGCAGCTGCTGGTGATGTATCCAGGTCAGGCAGTAAAAGAGTTGGACTCCTAACTACTGAAAAGAGAGCAGGGCAAACTCAGATGAGCTCAATCTTCCCTTTCTTAAGATTAAAGGACTCCTTCCTTCTTTCTTTCTTGCTTTCTTTTCTGCTGCAGTATTGCGTTAGCACTGCCCTTATCTCCCTGTCCCCCTGTCTGCCCTTTAGGTACAGGCACACAGTAAGTCTGGGCAGCGTAGCCATCATGTGTGGTTTCTGCAAGCCTCCTCAGTCTCTGGAGGCCACTAAGGGCTGCGCTGACTGCAAGTCCAACTTCTGCAATGAGTGTTTCAAACTCTACCACCCCTGGGGAACCCCTCGAGCTCAGCATGAACACATTCTACCCACCAACAACTTTCGGCCAAAGGTATGTCTGTTTTTGTGTTTTGTGCACCATATACAGTCGCTTCTCTTTATTGCTGTTGTGCCTTAATCCTCTTTTGTGCTCTAGGTCCTAACGTGCACAGAGCACGAGCAGGAGAGACTGCAGTGGTACTGCCGTAACTGCCAGAGGTTACTGTGCCCACTTTGTAAGCTCCGTCGTGTCCACCATGGACACAAAGTGTTGCCCATAGCACAGGCCTACCAGGCCCTCAAGGTGAGTTTGTGTGTAGTCTGTTTCGACTGTGCTAAGATCCTGATGTTAGCAGTCTTGAAATGTCAACTTTTGTTTTGGTCTTACAGGAAAAGGTTACCAAGGAAGTTAACTTCATCCTGGCCAACCAGGAGACAATACAGAGTCAGATCACTCAACTGGAAGCTGCCATCAAACAGATGGAGGTGAACTATATTTTCCTCCTCTGCTTCAGTACCTGTTTCCTCATACTGTATCTTTGTACAGGTGCAACAGTACTGCAATATCTTGTTGGGTTCAATTGAACTGACCATCCCACACGGCTAGCAGGAATTCTGTCACTGATATATCTATGAACACTCTGCTGTGATTTACACAACCAATCATTACTTTTCTTTTGTATAACAGGTTGAAAGCAGTATGTTGGCTTGGAATTGAATCAGTGTTTCCTTGCAAAAAGCAACACTTTTGACACGCTGTAGATCAGAGGAAACTACTTCTTTATTGTGCTTTAATCCAACGGAAATCCATCCCCAGTTTATCCTGACAATTTACTACAGCTACAGCTGCAACTGAAGGGACAGATAGTATTAGTGGGCCCTCTAGAGGCCTGAGGCTCTACTGCAATAGCACACATCTGTGCTGGCAATAGGATATAATAAGACATTGTCTCTGTGTATGTCATTCTTAATCTGTCAGTGTTTTTTCACTCAGCAGCAACAGTTTCTCCACTCTTTCTCCAATTCTCCCCACTCATTGGGGTCCCCTCTCTGTCTCTCTCCAGGCGAACAGCTCCGTGGCTCTGCAGCAGCTGACCCACTGTATCCGAGAGCTGGGAGCGGCTGTAGCGGAGCGCCAGGGGGCTTTGACTCTGGCCCTGGAGGGATCCCGCAGCAGGAGGGAGGAGGCCCTGTCTGCCCAGGTCTCAGAGAGGCAAGGCCTGCTGGAGCATGCGGGTCTGGTGGCCTACACACAGGAGCTGCTTAAGGAGACCGATGCACCCTGCTTCGTACAGGCTGCCAGAGTCACTCACAGCAGGTAACTCACACTTATTCAGCTGAATCCTGACATCTCTTCATTTAACTTTTCATCCTTTTTTTTAAATTTCTCTTTGTTTTTGTCTGTCATTTTGACTATATTATTCCCCTTTTAATTTCTCTTCTCCTTTTTTATCTGTGTGCCTCTCCCCCTCCAGGCTGGTGAAGGCCATAGAAAACCTCCAGTGCTTCTCTCTCTCTGCTGATCCCTCCTTCAGACACTTTCACCTAGACACATCCAAAGAGGTTAAGCTCATCCACGGCTTGGAGTTCATACATGGTGGGCTCCTTTTTTTCTGCGATATGAGCCATGTAAAAGCAGAATTATACGTTATCAAGGTAAATTAATGTAACCTGCATCCCTCTGTTGCTTTGTCTCCTCCGCAGCCCCACTGGCTCCCGTCATTGACACTCAGAAGACACTTGCTTATGACCAGCTGTTTTTGTGCTGGCGCCTCCCTCAGGACTCGACCCCAGCTTGGCACTTCTCTGTTGAATACCAGCGACGCGCAGGAGGAGCTGCAGCGACATGGGGCGGCACCATATCCCCTAATGCTGCAACAGCATGGCAGCGTCTGGATGAAGTGAGAGGGACCAGTGCTGTGATTGATCGACTGCAGATGGACAGTGTGTATGTGCTCAGGGTGAGAGGCTGCAACAAGGCCGGTTTTGGAGAGTACAGTGAAGAAGTTTACCTCCACACTCCGCCAGCATCTGGTGAGATATATACGTGTATTATATTACACTAATCAATGCATTAATTTTTTACATTTCATTCACAACAAAAAACTCTTTCCATTCTTCTTAAAACAAATGAGGACATTCTTTGTTCCCAATGCAGTTTTACTGAATTAATGAATTTATAATAAAGAAGTGTACTTTAAGTAGCTTGGTGAGAAAGTCATATGTCTCAAATTGGAATAAAAATTTGTGAAACAAGTTGTTTCGCATTGGTAACAAAGAAAAAACAGTTGGTAGATACAATATTTTAAGTTGGATATTTTTCCGGTATTGTCATTTTTCAATTGATTGACTAACCTTGATATGTCTTTTCTCTCCATCCCTTCATTTCCTCCATTCCAACTTTATTTTTTAATTTTAGCTTCTGCACCAAACTTTCCTTTTTTTTGTTCTGCATTCCAGTTTCATTGCAGTCAGACTCTTTCTGCTTCTGTATTTCTTGCTACAGGTCTGTCCTTCTGCACTTTAAAAAAGTCTTTATTGTTCTTTTCTATTGTCCATTGTTTTTCTTGCTGTCATTACTTCACACAAAAGCATTTAATCAAAATTGCATTATCTGATCAGTTGAAACAATATGTAGATAGAGTGAATGTTACCTTTACTCTGTTTCCCACATTTCCTCCTCCGGGTAAAGCCACTTCTTCCTACTTTTCCTTGTGAATACACCTTTTCACTTGATCTGCCTCTTATTATGTGTTCTCCTCCTACTCTTCTTTAGCTCTTTTTCCATTGTGTTCAGCTGTAGCCTGACTGTCCCAGCTTCAGGATCTAACCCCTCCTCCCTCCTGACTTCTTTCCGCTACTTTCCTCGCCATCTCTCTCCCTATTTACCCCTCCTTTCCCTCCTGCTGTGCCTCCTTTTCCCATCCTCTCAGTGTTGAATTTCTCCTTGGACTCACGCTGGGGGTTGCATTCTGACAGGCTGGCATTGGGTAAAGGCCAAACCTACGCCCGCAGTGTGCCAGGCCTCTCCCTCCTGCAGGCCGCCGACCGCACACTCACTTCTTGCAACTTGACTTCTGACCTGCTGGTGGCCGACTTAGCTGTCACTCAAGGCAGACACTACTGGGCATGCTCTGTGGAGCCTGGTTCCTACCTGGTAAAGGTGAGAGGGATGCTTGTTGGTCAGTTGGTTGGGTATTATAATGCATTGTATGTGTGGAATCAGCTTAACCTTACATGCTGACTCAAAATGGATGTAACCAAAGCTTTCTGTCTTTCTTATTCTCTGTCTTGCAGGTGGGAGTTGGACAGGAGACTAAGCTACAAGAGTGGTTTCATCTGCCCCAGGACATGGCCAGCCCTCGGTAACTAAATCTTACTCTCTTAAATATAGATTTTAGATTCATTGTCACCCACACGTTTGTTTAAAAAAACAAATTTGTTCCTTATGACAACAAATATCATTCATGGAACCACAAATGCAGATTATAAATGGGATTTACCTTTTTTTACATAAAGCTCTTGATGATGGAAGTACATTCATAAACACCCCCCCCTAAACAGAGGGTTAGGAGCCATGCCAGCAGTGTTACTTTCTACTTACTTAAAGCAGCATTAATTAGATTTTTTGGCCACTTGGGGCAGTGGAACACCCTGTAAACACAACACTGACATGCTGCTGCTGGAAACAGGGTTGATAAGAGTGGTGAGACTAGACCAAAAGAGTAATGCGGTCTGTAAAACCCAAAACAATGAGCTAATAGACGCTAAAACACTTTGAAGAGCTGAGGGGGAATCCTGGTCAGGAGATAATTCCCTGTTGGTTCATCACTAAGAGCAACCCCTCTCACATCACATGTTATCATTTGATCCATTGTTGATATAAAATATTGATTAGTGCAGCTTTAAAGAATGTAGGACTAGTGAATAGTACATACTCTTACTGCATACTATTTGGTACATAAAATACACTGCACCACATTCTTTAACTTGGTGCATCCAAGTAAAAGTGACTGTTCGTAAGAAGAACTTCTGATTTTGCTTTTTTGCTATGCTAACACATGTTTTACCACAAACTTATTTGTAAAAGATATTCACTTTTCATTTAATGTTTTGTTCCTTTTAGGACAGTTCCAACTGTCTCATGACTACATGATCTCTACAGTTAAATAATTATGCACACTCATAGTCTTCTTCACTCACCATATTTGCATAACATCACTGCAAATATCCAATTTAATAGTGTGTAGCAAGAGCAGTTCAACAGAGCTGTGGTTAGGAATAAGGTCACAGTGGGCAGGAGGGGACAGACTCAGACTATTCTCTGATTATATGCCTATATTACTGTGTTTTGTAGCTTTGAATTATTTTTTTGCAGTTGCAAAAATTCAAAACAGGTGTAAAATAGAAATGTTATTGTCACTGAGGTGGAGAGCTAGCATTGCAAGTACTAGGTCCTACTGTATTCAAACTTGTAGTTTTTTAAACTTTAGATACATTCTCCTTCTTTGCTCAGTTTTTCTCTTGTACAGCCTAATTTTATCCACCCCTCTGCCTCCCCCCAGCTGCGACCCAGACAGTGGCCACGACAGTGGGGCAGAGGACGGCCAGGACTCTCCTCCCTTCTGCTTCCTCACAATAGGCATGGGCAAGATCCTGCTTCCTCAAGGACACGGTCACAGTCAGAGCCAGGGGGACTGCCAGAGCCAGGGGGGAGTGCACTCCCACAGTAGCAGCCATAGTAACCTGCCTCACCCTCATACTGCACCTCTGCCCCCCCGACTAGGAGTGTGTCTGGACTGTGACAAAGGACGTGTCACCTTCTATGACGCCCACTCGTTGCGGATCCTGTGGGAGGGACACGTAGATTGTTCAGTTCCAGTTTGTCCGGCCTTCTGCTTCATTGGCGGAGGGGCCCTGCAGCTGCAGGACCTCGTGGCCAATCGGAGCATCGAGGAGCCGCCACCACGGAGGGTAACTATCCAAACGCGTGCAACAAATCTCAGCAAATAAATTGTGGTGAAACAGCAGTTTGTGGGAACAGTTCACTCAGTGTTCAAAGTTTTTTCTCATGTCTGTAGAGTTAAAGGTGGTTTATATTCACCACTTAATGTGTGATGATAATTAATTGCCTTGATCCTGTCAAACTTCGATACTTGATTGAACTGTCACTTCTAAATGTGGTTAAGTTTTTTCTTTCATTGTGAATTTTGAGATCTGACTATAAATATCTGATATTCTTTTTGCATTTGCACTTGGCCTGAAAATATCAAATCTCTCTTTTGGCTTTATTTATTTTATATTTTTTCCTGCTTACGTTCTCCTCGACTTTGCAATGCTCCTATGGACATTGTAGCTGAAGTGATTTTAGACTATGCAGAATTCTCTTGACAGGGTGAGTCAAACACCTTTTATAACAGGTTAAATCAGTTTGCAGTGTAAGAAAAACCTGCCCTCCTTATTACACTTGTCTTAATTTGTCCCAGAATGACCGGACAACAAACGTTGCATGCAAGTGTAACTAGGATTCATAACTTATATGCAGATAACTGACTGTCACCTTGTAAAAGCACCTCAGATGTACTGTATGTCTAATTTTATATCTTGATTTTTTTTTTTAATGTAGCTTCAACAAGTGTTAATGGTGTGTATATAATCCAGAATTAGAGAATGTGAATATTCTTCGGTTGTTGAATTGTAAAGTACTGCTGGCTCATGTCAGGGTCACGTGTCTCTGTGTCTAAACACTCCTAGTTGGTATTTCATATAGTCGCTGTTTTGCATTTCGAAAAAGGACTTGTGCGGCATTTTGGCTGGGTAAACATGCTCACAGTTGCCACAATGTTTTCAGATTACAAGAGAAATCAAAGTAAAAAAGGTTTTGAGGAATAATGTTCTCATTATGCTGTTTGACTTAATAACGTGAATACATTTCAGTGTTTGACATTTTGACAGAAGTTAAAAATGTCGGTGATCTACCTGTCAGGTATTAAAACTGTGGTGTTTGAGTGATTTGCACATACATATTAATGATGAGATGTGACGTTAAAGGTGAGTGACAAGGTAACAAGCTGAAGAAGGCTAATCAGAAGAGGTCTATTTTATGGGCTCTGGTTGACTTTACTTTTTTTTTTCTATAGCTTTTGTTTTTCCTACAGCAACTGCTACAGTATCTCATTTACTTATTGACTAAGCTAATTCACAGTTATATTTGGGAATGTAAGAGCCCAGTTATGTATCATTTCAATGCAAGAGATTGTCTATATTGTAATATTTTCAAATCAACTGGCTCTGACTGTATTTTGATATAATACAATATGATTTTCTGGTGTGTTTGTGAGCTCTGGCTGTGACTTCCATGCTTTCTGTTGTGTGTATGCGTGTGTCCTGTTTTGAATGACATGTCTAGACTCTACTTGTGTTACAGCACAGCACATGAATGACTTTAGACTGTAGCATCCCAGAAATCACAATCTCTCAATTTAGATCTAGCCTTGCTGGCCGAATGTTTCTGTCATGTCATGAGGAAAACAATAAATGACTGATAACTGTAACATGGAGTCACTTTGTGTCAAATAATGACCACACTATTTGATCAGTAAATGCTGTGATGTCTTTTCCCTGCTCTTGAAAACATAGAGCTAACTGTACAGGAGCAATCCCCTCTTTTTCTTTAGTCTATGTCTTCCTGTTTTGTATTTCTGACGGTTTTAAATTTGAATCACAGATGACTGTTGTAAACCTCTTTGATTTTCATCATCGCCTGTCATTTTCCCAAAATGATAAACATGTTTTTGGTCAAATGCAACTGTCGGTTTAATTGTCCCGTGCTATAAAGTTGTCATATTTTGACTGTAAACAACACAACGGTACTTTAGAAGGGATTATGAAAACAGACTCTCCTTGTTTAAATGTCATGGAAAAACTGATGTCTCTATGAGTGCGTGGTGCCCGCCTGCATGTAAGGGCAAGAGTGCCCTTAATCACTCGAGTGTGCCAGAGCTGCATGAACAGGCAAAGTGGATCTTTTGTGCCACGGGGTTTAAATATAATCAACCTATTTTGTACAGAGCCAGGGCACACCTTAGGACACCTGATACAGAACGACAGCAACAGAAAGAGGCAGGCTAAGAGCTCAACAGCTACATTGGGTGGTGACAGTAGGTGAGCCAGTTGGACTGGTAGTACGAACATTGTTTTAACAGGCTATTATCACCCAGACAGAGTGACAAATAGGGATGTTCCACAAAGGTAAAAGAGTGAAGTATAGTTATTGTGTAACACAGGAATGGTTGTACATTTGTCATTGTCTTTTTACATCAACAGGGAGCTGTTGCAATCAAACCAGAGTTGGAGCTCTCTGTAAGTAAAGCCTTTCTGCTGCAGGGGTTTGCAATAATAAAATATCACCATTAGGGGGCGACATTGTTTGTGCTTTGTGGATTATCCTCTGTCTTCTGTCAAAAAAAAAAAAGGTTAGTCAGCAACAGGTGCACTGTTTGTCAACACTGACTTGTCTGGTCACAAATCTGTGATGACAGGTCTGATATTGCAAGTTAAGAGCTTCTGTTTGGTTCCTCTGAGCCAATCTTTGTGCTATTCACTGTGTGACACCTGGAAGAATATCTCTCTCCCATCTCCTTGTTTATTTGTAAGTGACAGTGCATATAAATTAATTAATTAAAATGTACATGTGATAGAATTAGCCAAAATTTACTCATTTTCATCCGCAGTCCCTTGTACAGAATGGAGTGTCACATGTTAGTTAGTTAGTTACATTTACGCCACTAATACCAAAGGTGACATAATACCACAGAGAGTGAAAGAAAAAGCAAACAAATTAGAAGATCATTAATACCACAATGGTCCCTACTATTACTCTGAACACAGTCACACAAACACAAACTTCAATGCAAAATGTGCCATTGAAAAAGCATTTTACTAGTCCTAATTCCACCTCCACGGGGCTCTGGTCCCAGTGTGGTTGCATCATTTCTTAGCCACAGCTCCATTTAGTTTACACGTGTTTACCTGACAGAGCTCCTCCCCACAAAATGTTAAGCCAGTGTTTGTCTGTGTGTTTGCACGCAAGGGTGTTGGTGTCAAAATTCACCTGAATTTCGAGCGGAATTTTCTTGTAAGATGTTTTGATGGAGGAGTTGATCGACTGTCTGATGATGAAAAACTACAGTATGTACCAATAACGGGGAAACCCCAAATTTAGAATTTCAGATGAATACAGATGACGATGGAATTAAAAGATATTTTACCCATGTTGCCTTTCATATATCTCAAGACAAACATTTAGCTGCCATTTCTCATGGTTAAAATCCACTGTCACTAGCTGAGACTGTCTGTTCTGAGTCATTATCTGGGATGAAACTATTGTATTTGAATAGCCAATAAAGCTTTGTTTCATGTGTTTGGAGCTGACTGAAGCAAAAATGCTGAGTGCCATGCAGAATAAGTTCCACACGCAATGAGATGTAGCAAACTTTCAAATGTGCATACAGTGCAGGAAGCTGCAGAAATGTTTGCTAATGCAAGCACAGACTCCAAGTCCCCTGAACAGCTGTGTCTCCTGTCTTTCCTCAGCACCTCTGCACATCACAGCGGACGTGTATGTCCTGCACACGCTCAGACACACACTTCTCCTCCAACATTTCAGCCCCTGAGTGACTACAAGGTCCAACGATGGTCTACACTTTTTTTGAAAAAGAAGTTTGTAAAACTGTCAAACAAAATGGATCTCCACCTCTCGCAGAGGTTTGTGGACCTCACCAAAAAACATTTTTGGGTGTCACTGCACCGAAATTCACACACACACACACACACACACACACACACACACACACACACACACACACACACACACACACACACACACACACACACAGCCATGCAATCAAATCCAAATCCACTTTACATGGTTGCCATTCAAAAACACTTCAAAATCCACACTTACACATGTACATATTCTGGACAGGTGCCAAAGTGAGAAAGCATGCTCAGACAGAACCAAAGCCCCTCTGGCTCTGTGAGTATTTATGTGTCAACGTGTGTTATTTTCAGACAGGAAAAACATTAACTCCCCATAAAGTCCTTAAGTGTACCGTACCACCTGTTTGACTTGATTTTTAATTGTATTCTTCACAACTATAACCTGCTTTGTGGCTGTATTGACTATACAAGTATCAGAAATTATTTATAGAACATGACCAAGAATAAGAGGTTTGTGAGTTTAATGCAAATTAAAAAAAAATGTTCACTTTTGAAACCAGCAAAACACAATCACAGAACTTTATTGAAATGAGTTAAATTATACTTTGTGCTTGACACATGTAATGCTGTTGTTGGGTCCAGTGGTGTCAAGCACAGTTATTGGATCTCTGATAAGTTCCGCTGGTAAAACAGAAGGATACCTGACAAATGATTTATATCAAAGGCGAAATGTGTACGTTCATCCGTGCTGACAGTGTTTTGGTCCATAGGCTGTCCTCTGACAGCTTAATGACTAGCTGTCCACGAATCACTTCACTCACTGTTCCCATTCTGAAGGGCGGCAGAAGCAGAGGGAGGAGGAAGAAGAGGAAGGAGGAGGAAGAAGGAGGGAGCAAAACAATCTGGGAGACCGAGACAGGACATACTGAACCACATGATAACCCTAGGACACACCGGAGGGATGCCTGTAAATCTATTTCCATGGCAGAGGTACAGAGCAAAGGTCTTTCAGCACCACAACTGGTAACAGTGAAAGAGCTGAAGAGTCACATTTTTGCATGTGTGATTGTGTGTGTATGAGAAAAATGAAGGTGGTCTTTGTGTGTTACTTGTGTGAGCCCCCTCAGCTGTGCAACCACCAGACTCTTGAGGAGAAAAATGCTGATTATAAAATCAAAACAAAGGTGGAGAAGCTAGTAAAACTGGGAATAGAAAACCAGCTTGCTGCCCCCCTGCACATGGCTCCCCATAAATACCTACAGCACCAACTGCATTTACAAACAAGGGAGTGCATGCATATACACCCACCCACACCAATAAAAACCTATGATAGAAAGCTTCAGTATGAATGTTAATTGGGGACTTTTATGTGAAATCTGCTGCATATCAAAAAAACTTGAAGTGATTTTTCTTGGGCGAGAAAGCGTGCGTGCTCCTCTCTCCTCTGCTTATAAAATCTAAATAAATCTTAGACTGGCTGACAGTTTTACGAGACAGACCTGATTATCACTGCAGATGATCTGAGTGTACAAAACATGGCAGTCAATTAATTGTGTGACTATTTCATAAATGTAGGAGCAGGACTGCAGGACCACCACGTCATTTCAGAGGAAAGAAAAGTGAAGGAGGAGACTGATAAATTGAGAAAGAGAGGGTGTAAGAAGATGTGAGTAAGAGATAGGATTTGGGAAGAGGTAAAGAAAAGCAATATGAGGAGTCAAAGAAATGAGATGACAGTGTGTGAGAAGAGGAGGAACAATAGCTGACCATGGACATAATTAGATAAACAAGTGAAGGGAAGAGGGCGACGGGGACGGCTGGGAAGGGTGAGGGGCTGACAGGAAAACTAAGAGAAGCACATTCCTTCTTTCCCTCTTCTTCTCTTCAAAACAGCAGCTGGGACAGGTGTGCTTTTACTGATGGCAGAAAGTGCACAAGCTGCTGACTGCCCCCCAGTGTGCCGTGTGTGTGTTGATATGCTGAGTATGCACACTGTCTGGCTGCAGACTGCATGTTAGCAGAGACTTTGTAGTGTGTAATTACGGGGGAAACAAAATCCATAGATCAGAATTCGCCCGAAATGGCAAAAATAGACATCTGAACACACACATGGTGTTTGTGGGGGAGGGGTTGTGGGAGTGTCTGTGTAAGAGACAACATACTGTACGTACAGTGTGTATATGTTTAAAAGGATGTGTGCAAAAGTACCAGAGTCAGCTTGTGTGTGTGTGTGTGTTGTTTAAGGAGACAGTCTCTACTACAGGAAACAGAGGGATCCTGTTTGTGAGTTGTACTCATTGTTCAGCTGATTACCCCCCTCAACACCCCTACTCCTCCACACACACTCGTATACAGAACACAGGCCCCATGCAACTATTTGGCTGTCGACCAAAGACGTGTACACATCAGCGTCAGTGTGAGGACCGTGCTTTGATTTCCTGCCTGACACTTAACAGGGTGTCTCTTTGCAGTAAAGCCACAGTTTGTAATGAGGGGTGTGTCCAGCCAGTCTATCGGACTCCACACATTGTCCCTCCAACCTTATTGATGTCTGTCTCTTTTCACGAGAAGAATGGACAACACCCAATACTCCCTTATCTTCTCCTGGACTCATCATTTACTTATTTTTCTTACCGCTAAACTTCCCCCCACCTTCCCTTTCCTCTTAAATGACTAATTTCTATTCACAAGGCCCCCACGTTATCTCTGTATCTCGGTTGTTTATCAGACTGGCTCATATTTCTGCTCACGAGCAGACCTGATGAGTCTGACTCACTCGCCTGCACCATCCTGTTTTTTTTTAAATTGAACTTTTGTCATGATACAACTTACAGAACAAGCCAAATCCATAGAATTCTCTTATTGTCCCAAGTTTTACTTTTTTATACACTTCTGCTTTCTCATCTCCTGCACACATTTTTAGCCACGTTAGCGCTGGTTCTAAGGATGGCAGGGATGTCAGTCTGTCGGTAGTTAGACATTTATCATATATATCTCATCACATATATCAAGCAACAACTATTGGATGGATTGCCATGAAATTTTGTACACACTCATGGTCCTCGGAGGATGAATCCTACTGACTTCTGTGATTCCCTGACTTTTCCTCTGGTGCCACTAGCAGGTCAAAGTTTTCCCTTATCCAGTGAAATATCTCAACATCTACTAGTTGGACTAGCAAAACAAAAATTGTATAAATATACATGGTTCCCAGATGATGTATTCTACCGTCTTTGGTGATCCTGTGACTCTTCCTCTAATGCCAACATATTGCCATGAAAACGACTCATGTCTTCCTCAGGATGAATTGTATTCACTTTGGTGATCCAGAGGCAGTGAAGATGGTAAACATTACAGATGCTGAACAACATTTTGGCAATGCCACTGTGACCATGTTAGCATGCTAACATTCATTTAGCTCAAATCACCATAGTACCTGAGTAAAGCTAGCTGCTAGCATTAATCTTTTGTCATGTTACAACAGAACTACAGAACAAGCCAAACCTAAATCACTCCCTGGAATTATTTTCGACTTTCACCATTTCCTACCTCCGTCTCATTTATACATTCTTCCCTTCTGCTATCTCATTTCCTGCTCAAAAATGAAAAGCACTTTTCTTTCTTGTTCCCGCTTTCAGCTGTAGCTTATTTATCTCCCACCTCCAGTCCTCTCAGCTTAGCTTTTCTACATAACACTCAATTCCAGCACAATGCTGTGTTGTGTCTGTGTGCTCTCTGTCAAGGGCAGGCTCTTTGAGCTCAGGAAGAGAGGCCAGTGTAACACACACACATACGGGATGAGAACCTCTGGCGTGGCCTTTCCCACCACTGCCCTCTCTGTATCAACATACTCGCACAAACAAGCTCATTCACACTGCTGCACCATCAAACGGGCTTTTGTCTCTTCTTACAAAACCACCCCAATCCCACATACACACACTTATCTCCACACATCTGCATGTAAGCCAGCTCATTAGTGTCCAAAACAAAACATTCAAACAAGAGTCAAGCGCAGCTTTCTCACATTGCTGTCCACCATGTTCGCAACTTAACAAGCAATCAGCAAATAAAAATCATAGATGGTTCAGGTAAAAATGTATTTCCATGACACCTTTAAAGATCTTCTTACATCCTTTAGAAAAGAGTGAATCAGCAATGACACTCAGCTGTTTAATTTGCATAACACATGTCCTTATTACAGATAATAATGAGGAGACAAACAGGACTCTATTACCCATGATAACCAGCCACCAGAAAAATAAACATCATTCATTCTTGTAAACAAATCCTATGGTGTTAATTTCTTTTCTTATTTTATGTAATCACATATACAAGAGCTTATAAAAATAGCATTAACAATATAGGTAGACAATATTTGTCCTTGGACATAAGCCAACATACAAACTCTGTATCAAAAAGACGTAAAATATATAGAAAACAATTCTGAACAAATACAATTTACTGCCACTGATACGACTTAATATTCTGTCTGCGTGGACTACAGAGGCGCGAGTACCAACTCTAAGGAAATAGGAAATCATTATTGGGGGAAAATATGAAACTATGTACACTACACCAGACTCACCAGAGTAACTATATGTAATATTAAAATAGCAGCCAGCAAGTTACAACTCCACAAAATCTTTGGCTAGTATGAGGAGTCCAATTCACCGAGTTGTGAACAGATGAAGTCTCCTGACATGTTGGTAGATCAGCAAATGCTATTGGTCTTTAATGGCATGAACATGATCTAACAGAAGGCACTTGAGGGACATGGAGACGAGACACAGGTCGCAGGTTTAACAAATAGCTGCAGACAAAAAAAAAGTTGAACTGAATAGAAGACATCATAATTTTTCCATCTAACTGAGTAACTGATATACCTCCCCGAAATGAATTAGTCAACAAACACCAGACATTATCTCCACTTCAGCAGTGGTGTCGTCCAATGACTGTGTTTCTCTCCGAGTAACTCGATCTCTCTGTATGATTAAAAATACAGGACAAGTGATGGGAGAGCTTTGCTCCATGGAGTCAACAGATCTGTCATCTATTTTCATTTTCATAACTGCACTCCCGCCTCATATCCTCATATATGCATAGGCTTATAGGAAGGTGAGCTTTGACTGACAGACTTAAATCTCCAAAACAGATAAAATCTGACGAGGCTGGTGAAGATTCCCGGCATGTTTGGAACCTGGAATGAACACAAGCAGGAAGAAGAAAAGGCATTAAGATAAGATAAGATAATCCTTTATTGTCCCACAGCGGGGAAATTTTTAAATTTTAATTTTTAAGGCTAATAACTTTCATTTTAATCAAGAAACTGTGTGGAAAGCTGTGTTTACAGGTGTGATTCGGGTGCATAGTGACTGTGTCTTACCACAATATAGTTGTCGCTCAGCTGGAGGCCGTACAGGACCCAGGAGGTTGAAGTGAAGAAGGTGGCTACAGTCAGGGGGAAGGACAAGCACTGCACATTACCACTATGCACTATATCTACCTAAAAGGGAGGAGACAGAACAGCAACAATCAGTTAACAAATAAACTTTAAAGCTGCATTAATCAATGTTTTTATATTTACAAATTACTGTGCGTAATGTGAAAGGTGTTGCTTGTGGTGGCGAACCCTCAGAGAATTATCACTGACTCTGCAGTTCCCCTCTGTTCAATGGAGAGTTTTAGTATATTTCACCTCATTGTTTTGGTTTAACAGCGCACAACTTTATTGTTTTGGTTCAGTCTTGTCAACCCCATTTCCAGACACAGCAGACAGCTGTTTTCAGCAAAAAAAAAAAAAACCTCACGATGAACCTACATGCTACCTGCCCAATGCCAAACTGCAGACTAGCTGGTGAACATAGTGGAGCTTTTAGCAGCTAAAGAGCCAGATATTTCTAGTGAAGACCAAAACAGAGCTTAAAAGAGAGTGATTATTAGACTTGTGATCTTGAGATTTATGTGTAAATAGGCAATCATTTTCTCATACGTTTGCCAGAACAACTTTATAAGGTGATACAGGTGAGACAGCACACTGGGTTTCAACTTTTCTCTCAACCTTTTTTTTATTCTTTGCACAACTTTTCCATCACTTTTCATATATATATATATATATATATATATACATATATTATATTATTATATAACCAAGAAGTTGGCTTGTAAACTGTCATGGATGTTTTAAATCCCTACCTCATTTCCTGTGTGATGGCACCTCATACCCTGATCTTGGCAATCAACTCGCCCAATGTTGACATTAATGATAAAAATGAATGACCAAAACAAGAAAAGTAAGCAAACCTGATTTCCCCTTTACAAACCACAAGCACATCTGGAATGTTTAGGTAAAGATAGTCTTCATGAGAATGACTTGAGATTTACTCATTTAGTGTGTCTTTTGGAATAATGCTGATAAGTGCCAACATAAAATCGTGTGTATCCAAGTAACCAAGATGAGACACAAACGGACAGAGACCGAGAATAACAGGAAGACACAGATGAGGGAAAGAAAGGCAGGAAACTGACTGGGGGTCATTCAGAGCTGTGAAGCAGATGGAGGGAAGGAGACAAACAGGATAGTAGACAGAGCAACAAGATGACAGAAAGAGACAGAAGGAAAGAGATAGAACAGGGAATTTAATCCTTCGATAGTAAATAGCTGCACGTGCAGAGTACACATGAGGCACTGGAGATGCATACTGAACTGAACAGGTGCTGCCTGCTGTCTGTACAGAAATTCAGCGAGGCATATGGTCAGAAGAGACTAAATGTGCTGTTTACAGTTATACGTACTGAATATCGTCAGAGTGTTTAAGTGAATATTGGGAAGTTTATATGAGCTGGGACACGTGTAGAAAACGGCTTTAACAACACACCCAGTTCTTAGAAACAACAGCTCCCTACTGCCTAAAAAGAGGGTCTGTCTTTTTATAGGTAAAGTAACCTCATTCCATTAATAAATCACTAAAGGTAACCCTTTTCCCCCATTGTAGATTGTTTTTACAGCCCTGTGGTGCATTTTTCCCCATTTTATCATTAGTGCTCCTAAGCATGAACAACACATCACATGTTAACGCTGCACTCAGAAATGCAACCAGTTGTCATTTGACCGGTTTTTCTGGCTTTTAAAGGGCGGAAAAGCAGCCGTGAATGAGTGCTTACACTTTGAGCTGAGAAATAACTCACGAACCTCGTTGCATAGCCTCTTTCAAAAGAATTATTGCCTGATGAATAACTAACTAAAAAATATCTAAATGAACTAAATCTCTTTAAATAAGACGTGGAACTAATTAGGGAACAATTATGTTAAAATAAAAAGACTTTATGTTACTTACTATTACCATGCCATGAACAGTCAGATCAATTTGATGTATATTAGGGTTGCAACTAATATGCTGATGTACGATTAACTGATTAATTATTAAACATTTCCAAGAGCCCAAGGTGAAGTTTTAAACTTGCTAGTTTTGTCCTACAGAAACTTGCAATTAACTGTGATATAAATACACAGAAAAGCATCAAATCCTCATATTTGAAAGGCTGGAATTAAGCTTCTAATCATTTCATCATGTATGCCAATTTTATAATGTGCACATTAGCAGATATTATTAAATAGAAGATACATTTGTACGATTATCACGCTACCTGCAACTGCTTTCTAATTAAAATAACATTTTGTCTCTACAGTATCTATGAATACAGTGAGAGGAGTGAGTTCACTCGACTTTCTACACGCTGTCTGTGTGTTGTGTTTGTCTGTTATGCAGGTTAGCTGTACCAGGTCTGTGAGCGGGGACAGGTACATGCTGACGGTGACCACGCTACAGGTGAGGCCTAGCTGGCTGAGCCGAATGTCTCCCTCAGGAAGAAACATGGTGAAGTAGATCCAAACGCAGGTCAGCACCGTCCCTGCTGCTAGGATCTGGGACATCACCCGCCTCTGAAACAAACACACACACACACACACACACACACACACACACACACACACACACAGAGATGCTGAGAGACACGTGTGCACACAACACACTCTAATGAAGTTGGACCCAACCTCAGCGGTCTCAATCTACACTTGAGGCCCCGCTGACCTTTTGTTTTGTGTAGTGGAAGTACACGATGATGTAGAGGATCTGGAGTAGAGCTCCAATAATGTTGACCAGGAAAATGGTCTGATCTTTCTTCAGGATCCCATAATACAACCAGCCCAGGTTACTATGGAAACAAGACGAGCATTAGATAACAGTGCTACTGAACTGATCATAGTGAAAGATCAAGGATTGCACACACTCTCACACACACACACACACACACACTCTTACTTAAGACACGTGGTGAGGAAAGGGAGAAACTGGATATTGTCAGCACTTTTGGACGCTTGCATCTTCTTCAGGTCGGTCCTAGAAACACACACACACACAAGCAAACAAACGAACAAGAGAGAAAGACACAGAGAGGGTCAACATAGATTTATTTTTAAATCAATCACTTTATGTATCTGGTACTATATGTTCAGGCATCCCTTCACAAGTTACCATCACTGCAAGAGTCTCCAACGTCTCCGAAATTAATTTTACTGCCCTCATGTCTTCTACCAACCTAATAAAGCAACAGGGGGAAATGAGAAGGACAAATCGCCATGCAGCATGACATTAATGAGCAATTCAACTTACAGTCCAGTCGAGAACATCCCGACTGTGAACACGATGCAGGCCCATGACAGAAGCTGCAACAAATCCATAGAACGGGAGAAAAAAAAAAATCTAATCCTACCCGGTTATGTATTCAACGTGCAACGTCGTGCTTTTAATCACGGGTGCTTAAATTGCATGAAATTAAAGATGGAATATAGCTACGCTGACGCCCTCCTTCTTCTCTCACAGTTGCTGTTTCCGTGTTTGCAGTCAGTGTGCTCAGTGTTTTTGCGCTCTGATTGGCTACGTGATAAAAACAAGTGGATGGATTGCGGACGTCGCGCGTTACGTGATCACGTTGAAAGAATGTCCAGTGAACTGGCTGACGGATGAGAGGGGCACTTCACTGGGATATGCTAAAGTAGCTGGGGTCAAAAAAAAAAAAGATTTCAGGTTATACTATATTATAAATGTGTTAACATTTTTACCCTTCATGGTTAGTACTACTCAGTCTGTGTAAACAGTTGTATCATGTCTTCTGTGGCTCTGTAAGGAGCTTTCCAAAGTTTGAAAAAAATATGTCAGCTTGGGCTTTGAGACTTATTATAATAATTTATAACAGAAAACCTTGAGGCGTGGAATTTAAAAGAAGGCAGAGGGGTTCTAATGAAAGACGCTTTTGAGATGCATTATTTGATTCTGACCATTCTTGTTTTAATCTGTCTTTTGCGAGATCCCCAGCCTTATGGAAGTGCAATACTAAATTGCTGGAGTGTCCTTTTAACAAAATAGGGAAGCAGGAGAAACATATTTCTGCTACACAGAATTATATTTATGTTTTCAGACTTTTTCAGGTCTTTGCTTTTTTCTTGTGAATTACTGGATATTTTTACATCGTCAGGCCCCTAAAACATATTCAAATGAAACAAGAGAAATTGAATTGGCCACCACATGCAACCTGTGAGGAGGGGCCACAAGCAGACAAAAGCTTGTTACATCTTACATATCACGGCTTGTTAGGAGGAGTGTGCTGTCGCTACTCCACCAGTTAACTAGGTGCCAAAGTGACAAAGGACCAAATGTGATAAAAAAAACAACAACTTGGCAACACTAGCTGACTAACTGGAAGAATCTTCTTTATTTCACCTTTCTTCCAGTTAGCCAGCTGTTGTTACAGGCATATACTGTGGGTGTGGAGTGTGTTTTTAATTGCCATTTTATTTCATCCCATATGCATAATTTTTCAACTACTTAGTGACTATTCAGGCTGCAGAGTGTTATTTCATGGATATTACATCCAGCATTTAAGATGAGGATTCATTTTTAAAGTTGTGAATTAAAAGTTTTGCTAAATGGGAAACTGCCTTCCCATTTAGCAAAGTTCAGGTGAATTTAATCACCTAAAAAGTCGTCATTAACCTCCAGCTGTCCAGCTGTCAGGACCGAGCATCAGAGGGGTGGACGAGCCTTTCAGCAGTGCAGCCTCATCACCGTGAAGCTCTTTCCACAGACATATTTTCACTCTGCACTTTTCAAAAATCTCTCAAACTTGACCTTTAACAACATTCTTTGATGTAATTTCCTCCCTTCTTCTCCTTCATTTTCATTTAGTTCTAGCTTCTTCTTAAAGTTTGCATCTGTTTGACATTTCATTTTTTTCCCGCTTGATTTCTCATGTCATTATTTTTTAATGTCATTTCTATAAAGATGCTGAACAATTTTATATTTCTGGTTTAGATTTGACCATTCTGTTGTTAAATTGTAATTCTTTTGTGACAGTGTTTTTTAAGTAAACTCCTTGAGGTCATTCATATGCTATACAAAAGAAATGTCTACTTTTATCTAGCCGTGACATTTAGATACCTTTTGTCCTTTCAGACCCATTTTAAATGTAAGGAAATATTATGCTTTTTGCTCGGCATCTATCTGATTGCTGTAGTTATCTGGCATTTTGCAGATTAAGATTTTACATTCACATAAAACCATGAAGATATTCTTTAATATATAGAGAATTTATACTCAGCCTGTGTAAGAGCATGAAATCTTCCAACTGATCTGAAAGCATGAAAATCCTCATAAATTGGAAATAGGAGGGATTCTGGATCTCCAGATTAGGGAATTGTCATTTCCAATTTTAGGGATTTTTGTTCTGTCATTATCTCAAATTGGTGTATTTTCATATGTGATGCATGCAGATGTACCATATGCATCGATAACTTGACACTGATGGGTACTGTATTTCACAAATTTGTACTTTTGTCTTTTGTCTTTGGATACTGAGTATTGTGTACTGCTAATACTTGTGTAGTTTTACTTAAGTAAATCGAATGCAGGACTTTCTCTTGTAACTTTTACTTTGTGTTTTTACAAAATGTACCCAGGTAAAGGGTTTCAATACTTCTTCAGCACCTGGCAAGTGTAGTTTTTGCATGTTATTGTACATCTTACAGCTGCAATCTGACTGCATTTCTCTGATCCTTGCTCATTGCTGTGTGACATCATCTTGTGAACACTGCCATGTTTGGTCTGTTCCATCAGGCACAGTGAAAGGCTGTCCTGCATTAACCCAGTACAGAGCTATACAGATACATGGGTGCTACATTGCAACAAGCTTTCTGAGACTGTGTGATCATCTGCAGTGAATTTAAACTATGACATGATTATGGAAAAACAAACAACTCAGTTTTATGTTGTGGTTTTGAATGTGTATGTTGCGTGGTTTTACAGGGGATAGTGACATTTGGCAGTTTTCAGTCAGCTCTGAGGTTTGCAGGTATGAAGGTTTGTGCACTGTGCTCCTCTTTATTCCAACATACCACTGTGTAGACGGATGTTCAGCTTTCCCTCCAAAGAGGATGTACAGAGCAGTAAAAGAAAGGGCAGAAAAGGAAAAAAAAAAAAGTGAAATAGTGTGAGCGAGGAGGTGAGAGTGACACCTTCACACCCAGTTGTCAGTTCACTTGTGGGCCTCTTTCGCCTGTTCACTCGCTCCTTCATCGTCCCCCTCTCGGTTCTCGTGTTTGGTTTTTAGGCTGTGAAATCTAAGCCAGGGCAAGCCGTGTCACCAGGGATGAAAGATGGAGAGGGCAGAGAAGAAGGGATGAGAATAGAGGTTGGGAAAGACCTGGGGGTGGAAATGTTGAGGGTGCTGGAGACATTTCATCGGATGGGGAGATGGATAGCTTTGCCAAAATATTGTGTCATCCATCAAAATCTCAATGACGTCAGTGGGATTTCAAGATCCAAAGTAGGTTAGTGCAAAAATAAATGTCACTAGAGCTGATAAAAAACAGTCAGATATCTTTATGACATCACAATTTTTTTAATTTCACTAAAGATTTTTCACTTCTTAAAACAGTTTCTTATAGTTTTCTGTATATACAAATTTACATATAAACATTTACAAAATGACACAAGCATGTTTAGCAAGAAAACAAACAACTGTAAATGTATTCTGGGAAGTCAGCTTGAGGTTTGACAACATGCAAGTGGGATCACATCTGCACATCAGCCAGTGTACCATGATACTGTCAAGACAGTAGAAATGAGTGAATAACCAAATACTGAAGAAGCTCAGCTCCCTAAAACCCCTGTTAGTTTTAAAATGTATCTGTTTTGTTCTCTTGATCAGTGGCTCTCAACCTCATGAGGACATGTAATAGACTGGTGAGGACTTGTGACACAAAAAATAAATATATATTTCTAGGATCCAAGTGAATTTGGGTGAGTTTCTTCTGATTTTTCTCGTGAAATACATTATCAAATGTAAAAAAAAAAAAAAACACATTAAATTACTATAGAATTTTGTTTTTACTGTTTAATCTGCTTGAGCAGCAGTTGGCATCCCTTTAAGGGCTCATGAGCCCCCCAAAAAAAACAGGGGAAAAAAGGTTGAGAACCAATAGTCTGGATTAGTGTGACTATGACAGTGGTGCTTTGACAAACTTGAAGAGATATAATAGGGAGCTGAGTGCTACACAACAACATGACAAAAATCCTACATGATGTATATTGGCAGTAGTCGATAACATTTCCAATACACAGAATTAATAATTTCTCTACATTTAGAGGAAGAAAATTGACATTAACAGTTGGAGATCAGGAGAACAATGCAAATCTGTACCAACGGTATGAACATTTGAAAACACAGGATAATATAATTTAATCCTCTTGTCATTTTCAATTTGATATTAATCCCTTAAGCGGTTTGACCAGTTTGCTTGCAGTTTTGTTCATTATGACTGAATAAAAGTGTGCATCTTAAATGGTCAAAAATGAGAATTTCCATCCTCATATCAAAGTAGTAAAAAACATCTGTGAGGTCTTCTTCTTTGGAACGATCCACGCTCCACATTCACGCAAACAAACACGCAAACACACACTGACAGCACTGTCCATGCTCGTATAAAAAATCTGTATGTAAAAAAATCTCTGAGTGTTCATGGTCCCAATAACCAGCATTGGGTTAGCATTGTCTCTGTTATGGCGTCTCAATCAGCCTTAGTGTAGCATCAGGGCTAATAGCACTGGGATCATGGTGAAGAAGAGCGGAAAGGAGACCAGCTGTGCTCCTGAACTGCCGATACTCCTCTGGACATTTGGCTCCATCGCAGCAGGGTCATCTGAGGAAAAAAAAAAGGGAGAGAGAGTCAGTTTTGGATTTCATCATTCCGGCATGGTAAACGCACCCAGCTGAGCGGCTCTCAGACATGGGACTGCTGTGACTATTTTGCATCTGTCTGGTATTTTGTAGAAGAATCCTCACCTGCTGGGAGCCGGTTAGAGGGGTTGTGAACTCCTCCAGCAGCAGGAAACTTCACTTTTCCTCCATCCATGCTTTTTCCTGTATCATCTGCCTTGGATTTATCTAGATGGGCCTTTCCAGAGCCTTTGTGTCCGACAACATCCACTCTCAGCCTTAGACACTCCTGGCCATGGTGATGCATTGGCTTGGCTGTGGAAAGTCGTAAAGAGAGAAAAGTTTAATACAAGAAACCTTCTCAGGATCACAACAAGTTGATAAAAATGGCACTGTTATCATTGATACTTACAGATATAATAATAGCTCTCTCCCTGTCTGAACTCCTTGCCCAGGGTGAAGGGAGTAAAACGCTGGAATTTCTCAGAGAACTTCTCGGGAGCGTGGGGAGCGAACGGCCGCGAGCACTCCCAACGGAGCTGGTCGAAGGAGTGAGGTTTACACACCTCGTAGTCCTCCTTCTCCACCATGTACAGCACGTAGCGCTCAGCTGCATGCGATGACACCTCGCCGTGGGTGTAGTGGGGGCAGATGATGTCCAGATAGTCGTTGATATGCACTTCCACTGCGTACTCATCCCACAGGAAGCTGCAGGGAGACAGGAAGAAAGAGGAGGTTAGTGACAAATGTCCTCAACCAGCAGAATTAAACAACACGTGTTCAACACACAGCCTGGCTCATAGGCTACCACATACGTGTTAAGAATAAAAATGAGGGCTAATCACACATAGACACGTGCAGCAACAGAAAACAGACACAGATAACACACAGGTACACCTACTGGAGAGGAATTCAGGTACCATGTGAGGATGTTTGTGTTTCAGAAACTTGTGCAAACCCG
Source organism: Macquaria australasica (assembly GCA_005408345.1). Taxonomy (NCBI): domain Eukaryota; kingdom Metazoa; phylum Chordata; class Actinopteri; order Centrarchiformes; family Percichthyidae; genus Macquaria; species Macquaria australasica. The sequence continues at coordinate 82,727 of SEMN01000609.1, read as the reverse complement.
TCACTGTGACAGAATTAGAAAGAGCCTGATCAGGCCGGACTTGTTCACTGTGTTAACAGACAAGAAAACACACCTAGGATCTCATAAAGCCCCACCATCATCCCACTCACACACCTTCCTGTTCTCTTCCCTCGTTTTGCCTTCAGCAGAGATTCACTTCTCACCTACTTACAAGAAGATGAGATTTTAATTTTTTTTAAATGACAGCTCAACCCCACCCCCCCAAACCTCTCTTTTCACCTTCTCTGCTAGTCCACTTTTCTACCTGTACAAGTCAGTGACTCTTTCTGTCGAGTTGTTTTAAACTGTTTTCCAGTTTCTGGATGTTTGTCTATCTGTGTTGAAGTGCCTCACACTAATTTGCCGTCTCTGTTTGTATCTCTGCCTCTCAGTTTCTCTCTGATTTCATCAAAGACAGAGACAGAGTGGGCGGAGACAGTCAGACTGTCGCTCTCTTTCTCTCTTTACACCTTTACCCTTCATTTAGTTTTATGGCTCTTTTAAAGCCTTCCCGTCTCCTCTTTGCTCACTTCCCATGCTTGACCGCCAGTGTCCTAATGAAGCATAGAGAGATGGTGAAAAATAAGTACAAATCCCGTACAGCCCCACTGCACATTTGTGGTGATGATGTTCAGTCAGAATACAAAACCAGTTTCCAGGGAGTTGTGTTAAATTTTCACCGCAGTAGAACTTCTGCTTATTGTTAATAAGTAGCTACTACTGAGTGAGGAACAGATCTGTTGGGGCAAAGGGGAAAATAATTTATGTGTAAAACCCTGTTGTCTTTGCTTTCAGTTTCACGTAACTAATATGTCTTTCTTTCAAAGTAAACATGATGCATGTGAAGCCCTGCTATGCTGCAATATGTGATGTGCGGCTGGCTGGCATGTTGCAACTGCTGTGAGATCAGCCAAAGGCCAGGGAGTGAAGAAAGATTAATATTTGCGTATTACTCCAATTATATCCTCAGGGGCGACAGGCTCTAATCCTCAAATTCAATCTGTGCTTAAACTGAATGACTGCTTGTGTTTGGCGTGTTGCAGAGAGTGAAAGTGACAAGAAAACAGTTCCTGTGTGTCCGCCATTGTTTATGTGTGTGCTCCAGCATCAAAGCGTGGAACGTGGTGGCTCTGACCCCCCCGGTCCTGTTGTTGTGGCTCCTGTTAGGACCCCCTGGCCAAGTCACAGACACACTGGCTCCAAACGTGGGCCTCTAACCCCTCCTTCCTGCCTCTGTATACGTGTGTGTGTGTGTGGGGTGGGGTGGGGGTGGGGGGGGTGCTAACCTACCTGTCAAAACATGCTTTGTTAGCTGAGCACAGCTCTACACTTGTTATCCAGGGCTAACAGGCTGATCACGGCCCTCCACTTTCAATCGCTAATCTCTCTCAGAAAAGGTTCTTTGTAAGTGTGTACACTCCTGTGCAGGTGTACACGCCTTTGTTTGTGCGTGTTTGCGAGGGCAAGTGTTTCAGTAAAAGGAAAAGAGACTGTAGCAGCCTAATTGGCCAAATAATGTCTACTCTCATCTTGTTCCTCTCTGCTCTGAGTCAGACCAGTAATAACAGAGTTGGAGAAAACAAGATACTTCAAGATTTCTAGTTGTTCCCTCTGAAGGAAAGAAGAGTTTAAATTGTATGGGATACACCTTTTTCCCACACTGTGTCCTTGTTAGTGGCCTGGCTGACCTCCACATGAAAGCACAGGCTTGTCAAAAGCCAACATAACAGATATATTCTGTTGCTAATTTCATTCACAACTCATGCTTTTAAGAAAACTCTCCTTTTATCCTTCTCTTCACCTCCTCATCACCCTCCTCCTCCTCCTCCTCTCCTCCATTGGTCTGGCTAATTAAAAGCTGTTAGGGGTCTGGGGCCAACGTGTTCTCTAGAAAAGGAGGGGAGGAGGAATGAATGGGGTGTAATTATACCCTTTCCCTCCCAAAAGACAGAATGCCTGAAGGCTGCAGGGCCCCTTCAACCCCTGTACCTTACCCCCTGTGAAGCTTTCACTACCCTAACTGGTGTGGATGTGCGTTATACGTGTGCTCATATGACTGTGAGTGTATTTTTTATGGTTTCACAGTTGCATTCAAGTTGTCCAGTTGTTTATGTTTGAATGAGTCTTTTTTTTTTTTTTTGCTGTGGAGTGCGTTATCTTTACGCAACCACAAGTCAAGGAACTGGGAAAACTCTCGCCCACGGAGGCAAGAGTTTTACAGCGCAAACCCGTGTCTTTCTCTTGTCCTCTCCCTCCGTCCTCCTTGATTTCTCTACTTTTACGTGTCACTCATCAAAGCTCTCCACTTCTGGAGACTCTCGTATCTCCCTGCGTCTACTCTCGCCTCTCACTGACAGTTCTCGGGAGAGTGAGAGTCGCATTAACTTGATAGCTATGTCGTATGTGAGAGTGAGAGCCAGATGTGTGAGTTGTTGCAGACCTACTTTTCACACAGCTTCTTCTTGCCGTGTGTTGGTTTGTTTGTCTGTGTGTGTGTGTGTATGTTTTCATGGGAGAGGGATTCTCCGTAGAGCCTTATTCAGGGCGTCTCATGCCCCAGGCTCATGAGCACATCTGTTTATCAGGGCCTACTGGAGCCTCTTGTGTGTCTGAGTGTGTGTGTGTGTGTTCTTGCATGTGACTGATGTGTGGGTAAACAGCAAGGGTTCAAGGTGGTTATAGTCTTTCTTCCTCTTTGCCGCAAAAAGGTCACTTCTCACTATGGAGCTACTCTAGCTTTTGCATCAGCGGGCAAGGTCTGTGTGTGCATTAGGGCGTGATATAAGGCTATAAAATAGTAAAATAGTAGTTATGACAGTAGGTGATTTATTCAACACTTGCCCCTCCCCTCACTTGAGCTTTGAAGTCTTGCCATTGTCCTTGCACTGCTCTACCACCTCTTCTCTTTTTCTTTTTTCCTGCCGTCCCTCTGTCCTTTTCCCCTTCTCCCCGACAACCCTGCTGCTGCCCCTCCATTTGTCCCATGAGCTCTCGCCGGTTTCGGTCAAACAACTGACACAGGAACTGTCTTTCGCCGTCTCTCTGGGGAGTGTTTCAAACTGGCAGCCGGGTCAAGGGGTTAGGGGTCCGGGAGTTCAGGGTCGCAACTTCTCACACACACACTAGCATCTGAGTCAGCACTGAAGACGTTTGTTTCACACATCACACACTCACGGAGCGAGTCAGCACCACTGAAACACTAAACAGATGCATCCCCCCACCATTTGCTCTGCAGGTAATCAGTAGTAAGTGTGCACACACTGGAATGTCACAACGGGGGGCTGCGGTTTGGATGGTTTACTACGTTCTCACAAGGCGCACTCATCAAATTTCCAGTCGCACTCTCTCACACTTTTACTTTGAGGTGTACACTTAATACCCTATTAATTTGCTGTGGTATGGCAGATTCACACCTCCTTTCACACAGGCCGAGGAGCTGTCAGTGGTTCTAATGGGTTTAGCTGCTCACTAGTGGGATACTCCATTATAGCCAATCTAATATACACTGAAAGGTCTTTCTATATTAGCTTCCAATGTAATCTACCTTCACTCTTCCTCTATCTCATTGTCTTAATAAGAAACCCAGAGGGAATTCTTTCTTTACTAGGCACCAATACAATCTTCTGTCTCTATTTGGATTATAAATCCAGCACTCGACTCCACTATTTGCAAATCTCTGTGTGCTTATATGCATGACATAGTAAAGACACTGAGAATCCCTTAGCAAGACGAGAGCTTTTAAAATTGTCAACACTGCCGTTTCTCACTTATTCAATTCCAAACTTCTCCCCTCCCTTCATCCATCACTGTCCACTCTCTCCTCCCTCCATCTGCCTTTCCTTTATTCTTCCAAAATTAGCCCATCCCCCCTCTCCCTATCCTCTATTTTGTCCTGTCTCTTAACGCTGCCATAATATACCGGCGCTCTTCATCCAGGCTAATTTCTCAACACAAATCCCTTTCTCCAGTTCACCCTTCTCTCACCCTGCACCCTACTCCTCCTCCTCTCTACCCCCCAAAATCTTTTCACCCCGGCCTCCCTGTTTGTAGCCTCCCATTCTATCTAAGATGAATAGAAGAAGGCCAAATGGTATCATGCTTGGTTTAATATGTTGGGGGGTCATGGAGAGTTAATCTGTGCGCCTGTGTCTGTCTGTCTAGCTGAGAGAGAGGGAACAAGTTCAGCAACTTTTAAGGCTTTACATTAAGTATTTAACTTTTCTTATTTGTAAAAAGTTTTGAATTAACCGAGGCAAAACAAACATTAAATACTCCAGCAGAAGCCCATCTGACAGAAATCGGTTGCTAATTCTGCCCTTTAGAGGGCGATGGTGGGCTATGAGTGGACAGCAATGCCAAATTATGCCTGAAATGCTATGAATGAGCAGTACACACACACACACACACACACACACACACACACACACACACACACACACACACACACTATGATAACTAGGCAAAAGCAGGCCTCTCTAATGTTAGCAGAGCCCGGGCTGAGAGGTGCTCTGTCCTCCTCCGGTGGAAAACTACTGGGGCAAAAACAGAGGAAGGTCTGTGAGAAAGAGGGGGACTGATGGAGGGAGGGGAGGAAGTCTGGACCACAGATAAGGAAGCGAGAGGAAGAGCAGAGAGAAAACAGAGGTACTTGGATACTGTGACGGGGGAGGAGGATGTCTACAGACCTGAAACACAGACATAAAGGAAATACTGTAGTTTAAGTTGTCACTAACACTCCCAGCTGCTGCCGTGTGCTATTATACATGAAGGTGTGCGTGTACATTTTTAAGCGTGTTGGGTAAGAGGACAGTTTTATCAGCAGGGAATACACACAAAGCCTTCTGATATTAAATGGGCAGGATTCATATGGAGATGTCCTGTGGTGCTTGTAATTGATTGTTCTGATGTAGGATGGATGCCATCTGGTATTATGATGGGAATGACAGCTACAAGTTTATTAACTAACTTATAATAATAATTTATACTTAATAATAATAATAATAATAATAATAATAATAAAATATCGTAACAGTTACACAATAACCCACCTACCCAGATACACACCCATACACAGAAGTTACATCAGAGGATCACAGAGGCATACATATATATAGAATGAAGCCAGCAGGATGATGGTTTTGTGTCTATGGGTCAGATGGTCAGATTACAAACCATCTGTAATCTATGTTCGTGTGTGTGTGTGTGTTTGTGTGTGTTCTCATTCTGGTGAGATTAGAGGCCAACAACCAGACAGGACACGGGCTGAGGAGGGGTAAATAATGAGCGGAAAGAGAGACAGAGAGAGGGAACAAAATGTATAAATGTAAGAGTTAAAGGATGGGGGAGGGGGTAACATCAACCCTCTTCACCCCAAACTCATCCTCTAGGCCACAAGTACGTGTCGAGGCAGGCCCGGCTGCTTCAATAACAGCAAAGGCAGACAGTGCCAGACAGACACAGGTGGCGATAAACAGAATATTACATTACACCCAAACTCCTGATAAAGATATTTGCACAGATACTGGGAGCGTGGCAAATAAACCCAGGCTACTCTAGATGGATGAAAGCAGGCCAAATAACACAGAGATGGCAGATATAAAAGAGGCAGCAGAGCACTGTGTTATTAGCATCCACATCTGTGCAGAGAGATCTTGAATGTACTTGAATCAATAAGTAGAGAGAAAAAGAGATGGAGGGCTCTGGGGGCCAGCGCCCAGTCTGGGAGGAGACCCGGCTGTTAAAGAGAGAGAAAGGAGTGAAGATGGGGAGAGGAACAGACAGGTACAGTGAGTGAAACACACACACTAACACACACAGCTGACAGAGTTGAGTATAGTAACAGCGGGCTGGAATGCTGGCTGCAGCTAATATTAACACCCAAGTCCTCCCTCTTACCCCCCAGTGTGTGTAAGCATGAGTCACACATTTATCATGTCTCGGTAAGGCTGCCTACGGTAAGGGCCACTCCTTATTTTACTCTGACGTTGGGGCACACACACACACACACACACACACACACACACACGAAGACACACTAACAATCACGTACTCACAGTCCACAACAAAAACAAAATCCCTTTCTGTTAAAACCTGATTGAGGGAAGCAGAAGTTCAACCTCTCTCTCTCTCACACACACACGCTCATATAATCGACACAGGCTGAAACATGTAGTGTAAAAACAAGACCGGACCAGAGTGAGAAAAACATGCCTCTCCACCTGTCATGGAGGAAAACATTACACACACACACACACACACACACACACTAGCAAATCCCTACAGGACTTGAAGTATGGGATTAAGCCATAATCATTAAATCACAGTGAAAATCAAACACACTCATACATACATTAGAGAAAAGCACGGACACACACACACACCTAAGCTGCTGCCAGTGTACTTCACATCTCTATACTCCCCTACATGAATGGGCAGACTGCTGCCATCTGGTCACTGTCCTCCACCTAAGACAAATCACTGCTGCTCACAATCAGACCAAGAATCAATTATCATCAATTATCCATGGCCCGCTGCCGTCAAAGCCCGCTGATGGATCAATGTAATCCTCCGAACAGGTGACTGATTGAAACACTGGGGACGGTTAGGGGGCAGGTGGGCTTTTAGTCAAAGCTGGAAACCAGAAGACAAGAGAGATGATGGAAAAGGAAGGGGGGGGAGTCTGGGAATGAAGGATTATAGAGGAGTAATGGAGACTGTAAAATGTGGCAAAAATGATAATACGAGTGGCACGTGGAGGTCAGCCGATTATGGTTTCATTTTTGGCTTTTAGCTGCCATTATCCTCCTGATACAAATTTCTGTCATTGACTTTCTGAGAAGCTCTGTTTCCCTGTACCTCTTGAGTGTGTGTGTGTGTGTGTGTGTGTGTGTGTGTGTGTGTGTATTTGAATGACAAAGCGAAAGGTCTTGGTTCAACAGTAGTGTGACAAACATATAAGATGTACAGGCAGAACAGCCACATGATTGTGATGTGTCAGTTGTCTGTGTTAGGGTCTATGTTCAGCCATCTAGCAAAACGGATTAGTGTTATGTTATTTTTCTTCTGGTTATACAACTCTTATCTGAAAGCAGACATAGTCCAGGGCCGGATTAGAGACAGCAGACATGAGATCTGTCTATTAGACCCCAGTTCTCTCTCCCTCTCTCTCTCTGCCTTCTTTTTGTCTCAGTCTTTCGTATTTGAACTAAAACATGGAGCTCCAGTTTCCACCTTTATCCAGACGTGATCAAGAAGACTCTGGTTTCACATTTGTCTCTGTTACCTTTCCTTTCTCTCTCATCTGAACTAGAGTTCCTCCCCTATGTCTGTGGTGACTCAGGTGTAAAACTCAGGTGAGTCGAACCCTGGGCTGTTGAGTCACACATGGACTAACCCATGACACAAGCACTGCTCATGACGACAGGAGTTTTTCCATTAGACTCTTTATCCAATTATCAGGACAATTGTTTTCCTTGTTGCAGGGCTCTTGTTTTAGCCCCGCGTCTATTGTCATTCTTAAAGGGCAATTAGAGAGCCAGTAATGTAATCAAGACATGACTAAAAGGCCATAATGGCTCTTGCCCTTGTTGCGGATTTTAATCGACCTATCTCGGCAGCACAGGAGCGGGGACCGTCCTTCTGTTTCAGCTCGGTTATAAAATAATACTGTCTTTCAAGCGGGATCACTCGCTCCAATCTAAAAGCTCAATAAATCGCGCTGCGATATTGCGCGTCTGTCAAGCCCCATCGATTCCACTGAGTGGTCGGATAGCATTACATTTCTGACCTCAAAACAAAATAATCAGCAATATGTGCCTCTCTCTCTCTCTCTCTCTGACCCCCCCACACACACACACACATACACACACACACAATCACTATCTTCCCCACTTTAGCATACTGACAAAGTCTTAGGCTTATCTGTATAAAAGTGATTATGAAATTAACTTTATGATTCATTGTCATTACAGTAGTAGACTTTTCTTTCCCTGACACACACAGGTGCAGACCCTACAGACAGCGTCACTGGCCAAGTTCATACTCGTCAGTCTATTTTCTCCTATTAGAGTATGTCTGTGTCTATGTGTTGCGGTTAAATATAGTGGTGAATCTGTCCATCTGTCTAGGCACCGGCTAACAATCTTCTGTCTTTACACCCCGCTGCTGCTGTATAGTCTAATCACTGATCACAATCCTGTTAGGCGTGTTTAAAGGTAGAGCAAACAAGCATGATTTTAAACGTCACATGGACCTTTAATTGTCACATGAATGAAAACAACAACATGCTTAGTTGTAGCCGTTTAAGAGCGGGAGCAGCCTCGGGCTCTTAATGACACAGGAGCATTGACTTTAGAGAAATTTCAAGAAAGTAGAAAATGACATCCACTCGCCTCTGGAGACATCAGGAAACACACACAGTCACATAGAGCAGTGACTGATGGACCCTTTACAACTACTCACACATTAGACAACTTTCAACTGCAGGCACGCACGCACGCACACACACACACACACACACACACACACACACACACACACACGCAACATACCGCACAAAAGCACAGATCAACACTTACTTTGAGTTCGAGCTGTTCCAGTAGACGCTGTGTCTCTCCGCAGAGGCGAACCTAGCGCCGATGCTCAGCGCCAAACACACCAGACACACCAAATCCATAGCTCCTCTTCTCCACAGGATGATTACCAAGTTCAACTAGTAAGCAATAATTTCAAAATGCTTCTGTTATTGAAGATTTAAATGCGTAAAATACGCGCACGGAAACAAATCGTGGATTTTTACGCTCCTAGTAGTGATCAAGGCAGTTTAAAGTGATGCGGCTCATCAAACACTGTTGCAACTCTTGACTGGTTCACAGAGGAGCAACTTGTCTGTTTTGTTAGGCAGTGGCTCCACCCCTCCACCAATAGGAGTAAAGTAATCTGAATGCCCCGCCCACCGCAAACAGCGGAGACGCTCCCTCCAGCTGCCCGCACTTCAGACCAGAAAACACACAAAAACATCTCTACTACATCTATAAAAACATCGTAGAAGCGTAATAAACTGGAATATCAGGGTGATAACATAATAAAATTATAAACAACATGAAGTGAAACTTTAAAAAAAAGCACCACTGAAACACATATCACTCTCCACAGGACAATTAGTTATTTGGAGATTATGTCCACAGTCTCTATCAGATTTGAAAATACATAAAATCAATTAAGAGAATATAAGGGAATATGTACCACACAAGAAGGAAATCTAAAAAATATCAAATTATAAAAAATAGCAGTGGTGAAGTAAAGGTAGTACCACACTATAAAAATAGTCTATTAGTATTGGCAACAAAATGTACTTATGTCAAAGTGTCAAAAGTAAAAGTATTATTATTAAGTATTAAAATGGCTCTTGTCAGTGTTATAATATGATATTATTGGATCAAAATTATTGATGTTAACATGTAAGCAGAACTTTAATGTTGTAGTTGGTTGAGTTGGCGCTCATTATAACTGCTTTATATACTTCTGGATAGTTTAATTTATAATAATGCCTCATTTTATAAACTGATTATACCTTTTTTTTTTCTTTATCTGAAAAGTAACTAGAGCTTTGAAATAAATGTAGTGGAGTAAAAAGTACATTTCCCTCCGAAATGTAGAGGTACAAAGTAAAAATGTATTTGAGTAAATGTCCTCTGTACTTTACACCACTGAAAAATGAATAATTTAATAATTTAAGTGAATTCCTACAGCCATTGTGTTATGTTGGTTTCTTTTTTTTTTTTTATGTTGTTGTGTGTTGTAACACTGTAATGTGTTGCTGTTGGGCTGTGTTGCATTGCTTTGTGGCGTACTGCATGTTGCAATTCATTGCATTATGTTGAGTTGTTGGGTTGTTATTATGCGTTGTAATGCAGTTTGTCAACTAAATTGCGCACTTTGAAACTGAGCTGTAAATATGTTGCTGCACTAATGCTGAAAGAAAGACAGATTACTTTAATATATGGTATACTGAGGAGATTTTGGCACTGGTTATCCCACTGGTTACGTTTCAATCATCTGAGAACCCTCTGCAGGGAAGTGTTTATGTTCTTGCAGGCTGTTGTTGTCTAGGCACGCTGATGTACTGATAATGTTCTGTCAGATAGTAAAGATTTATTACCATCTTATCAGTCAGTCTAATCTTATGGTCTCCGCTTAGCCGCGTCCCCAGACAGGTAACTGTAGAAAACAACCTCACAGATGGAGTGGATAAAGTCCAGACGATGGGATGTCAGAGGGATTGTGGCCCCAGCAGGAGAGGGCTTCCCTCGGGCAGGGATGGAGACCAGCCTGGGTTAGCTGGTTCAGAGCTCCATAGCTGCAAGGAAACAGGAAGGGGCATTGTTTGTGTATGCTATATGTGTGTGTGTGTGTGTGTGTGTGTGTGTGTGTGTGTGTGTGTATTTGTATGTGCAGACAAGCTGAGTGTCTGACTGTCCCTAGGCTTGGCTGGGCATGCACACACACGTCCTGGCACTCTGAGAGGATCACACACACACACACTGTAGATCCCGTAGGAGGTGGGGGGTTAATCACAGCTGAGGGTGCTTTTCCATCCTATAATGTCTCCCCAAAAATGAGGGGAAAAAGGAAGAGGAAGAGGGGTGAGGAAGTGAACTAATGCGTGATAAAGAATAATGGGTACAAGCGGTCAATTTAACAATTTCTGACATTGTGATTAACAATTCCAGTTCATGATAAGTTTTCCTTATGCAAAACCTCTGGATAATTATATACTATTATATAGTCTATTCCTGTAATGCTCAACTTCTATCACTTAGCTCTACTGACATTAGAAACTGCTTTAGACTTATGTATTGATTTCCTCTTAGGAATGACTGAAATGCAAATACTGTTCCAGCAGCTCCAAAACTAGCCAGTGATTCACGGGCCTCAGACTACCAGCAACAGGATACCCCAGTTCTCACTCATACACAACACTAGGAGTGACTTTCAGAGTGTCCCTCGTTGCCAGCAGACTTCCGCTGCTCAAACATGGGATCTCCTCATGATCCGTTCATCTAACGCATAACCAACCGTGTAGCAAAACAGAAACACAAATTTAGAAACTCACAGCCCACAAATATAACTCCTCTCTGCTGCTGAGAGTCAGATGGCTGGGCTCACCCATCACACACATGCACATATACTGTATGCATACTATACATGTACACAAACACACACAGAGAGAAACACGCATGCACACAAACATTCTCTGCAGGCTCTTATGATAGTGTTATAACCGATAGAAACTCGGATGACTCTTAGAGTGAGACTTAATCCTCCCACAGTCCATACAGGCACACACATACACACAGACAGGGAAGACCAGGGCTTCTGTGAATGACAGTAAAGCAGAGAAAACATAACTTCTCAAAAAAAAAAAAAACTCACAGAAAAAGTGTATGAGACGATGGAAAGCTCGACAGTTCTAAAAGTGGATTAATGGAAGTCTGGGGAACCTGACAGCCATACAAAGCTTTCAGCAAACAGGAACCGGCTTGTTTATTTTCTTGAGACTTGTCTCCAGGCGTCACAGTATCTGCTACGAGTTGTTCAACATTATATGGAAATCCCACAATTACATAACTTGCAACTTAACTTAAAAGAAAACACAGAGAGCGTGCGGTGCTACCTGTACCTGGCAATACCTGATTTTCTCTTTCCTACTCTCTCAACCGTAGCAAATGCAATTTTTATTGGAGAAGAGTTTTGGGGAGAGAAGAAACATATACAACAAAAACAGATGGTGTCAGAGGAAGAAGAAAAGTATCAGCCCAGCTAGAATAAATGTTTTGATAAGAGGGGTCAAGGATATGTGGGAGACAGCTATTTAAAAGAAGACTGATTCCCCTCAGACTATTACGGTACATTTTCAGTGTTGCTTCTCTCTTCCACTTCTTCCTCTCCACTCTCATCCTGTCGGCCCCAGGCAGGGATCAGAGCTGGTCAGGGATCTGTCTCAAGATTTGGAGGGGTTTTCTGAGAGACACTCACACACACAGAAATATGAAGCAGGAGGGTTCAATAGCGAGGAGAGAATAAATCAAAATGAGGTGTAGTGAAACTTTGAGAAGTAGGGTGCTAAACAGAAACGCTGGGTGTCAGCCACATCAAAACATAACAAGGTCCAAAGAGGAATGGTTTGGTGCTTAATAGTTCTTCAGGTGAGTGTATGGCATGTGCCATTTATTGGAGTTTATAAAGATGTGTAGGAGTGCTCTGATCCCTGCTGCTGTCTCTATTGTTGCTGCACTGGAAAAAGCGAGATGATATCTTGTTGATCTCTTTTTTTTGTCCTGACTTTATCACGTCATCACTCGTCGTGTCCTTGAGCCGCTGCCTCAGCTGCTGGTTTGTGCTTCTCTTGCCTAACATCTCCCACAGAGAATAACCTTAGCTGGCATTGGAAAAAAAGGTCATAGGGAAGATCAACATTATGATACAATGAAAAGGGTATAAAGGGGCTTAAAGGGGCTAAATCACTGTAATATGCTCCGCATTGACTCAAGTTGATCACAGATTGAATTTCCAATAGTCGCCTTTTGTTCACCCAACCTCTGTCATTACCGCTAGCTTAGGCTTGTTAACACTTGGCATTGTTTCATCTACACATGGACAGCTTGTCACCCTGCTGCCCTCTGTCCCTTTATTCCCGGCCTCCTGCGGGCCCATGGCCCTCTGGCTCATAGCGGCACACTCCGACAAGCTGCTCCTTCTCTGGCACCACAAAGGCATGTCTTCCGGGCCCCATTCACACCCATTCATCTGCACACAGGTGGTCCCCAGTTCAAACACAGGGAGGCACACTTCTGCTTAATAGCGCTCCATGTGTCTAGATTTAGCCCTGTAGGAGGGCAAATAGTGATTCTTGCGATGACAAGCTTGTAATAAGGTCGTGTTTCTGCTCCGAGCATCTTCTGGAATGTCGCCATGGAGGCTGAGCTGTTTCCAAACGTGCAGCACATAAGCGAACAGGGTATCAGAAGAAGCCACAGACACACATGCAAACAAGCTAAAACAATGTTGCATGTGTGTGTCGGCAGGGGGTAAATGAGCCTCCTCCCTCCCTCCTGGACTAACACTGTCTCACTATTCAGACCACAGGAATCATTAACTCGCCCTGTCAACAGGCACACTCCACTCGTTCGCTCTCTCCCTGTCCTCCTTTCTTTCTCCCAGGGACTCTCAATCCCATGCCCACGCATACACACATACACACACACACACACACACACACACACACACACACACACACACACAAAGGCACAAACAAACCCCAGTGAAATATTTAACCACGCTACTCAGCTTGCATTGCCTCTGCCATCATTTGTTATACTGTATCTCCTTGTCTGTCTCCCTGCCTGTTCTCTCGGCTCATCTGTTGTCTCTGCTGTCTTTCCTTCCTTCCCTTTCTTCTGTTCATCTGTTCAGTTATTTCCACGGAGCCCTCATCATTAGCCCCTGGCCAGAACACACACGGGGTACATCTCTCCCTGATTACTTTACTTTCTCTTGTTTTCTTTTCACATTAACTAGCTCTTGAGCGTCTCCCCTTTCCTTTACTCTCTTTTATGCTCTATTGCTTCCTTCAGTTCCCCCTTCCTCCCCGTCTTGGTGTGGTCCAGTTTTCTTCTGGCTGCCCTTCCTCCCCGTCTTGGTGTGGTCCAGTTTTCTTCTGGCTGCCCCCCTCCCCTCCCCTCACTTTCAGTCTTTTCTTATCCATGCCCCTCCGCCCCCCAGACACAAGTACCTCAGGCAGTGCATTTGTTAGGAGAGAATCCATTATCCTCCTCCGTCCTCCCACCTTCTGTCCTCTCTCCTTCTCTCTCTCTCTCTCTCTCTCTCCCTGTCTCTCTCTCTGTCTCTTTCTGTATCTCTCTCTCTCTCTGTCTCTCCTCGCATGCTCCTGGCCCCAGACCTATATTCATTAACATAGTGTTAATGATCCCAGATGGACTGACATGTACTCTATGGGGGCGAAGTGTGAGTGGCTTCTTCCAAGGGTGTGCGTGGGTGGTTGTGTGTGTGTGTGTGTGTGTGTGTGTGTGTGCATGCACAGCTGTTGGGTATATGTGTGCATAGTCGTGTGTACATATGTGCATGACTGTGTCTACATGTGTGCGTGTGTGTGGGTACATGTGTTCATATCAGCATTTGAGCAAGAAAAAGATTGCTTGTTTCTCTCCCGGCAGTAGATTGCTCTGTTATGATGATATGCATCTCTTATGCCCTTCTCTCAGAAAGTCAACAATAGAGTTTATCAGGCTGCAGCTGAGGAGGGACGTAAGTTCATGAGCAATTTGCTCTGCCTTTGAATATAAAGTATGTGGGAAGAGTTGTGATCCTCCTGTACTTTAACCATAAAAGTCAAATGAGAGTAAATATAAAAAGATATTTGTCATTTTGACAAACTGAACTCAAAATAAGCAGGTCTGAACTTAAATAGAAGACAATAGCCTTGTCATGCAGGTCTGAGTATATTCATTCATTCATATTCATACATATTGCTTGTTGGTAATAGCAAGATTTCACACCTGGGGATTTCCTAATTATGAAAAAGCTGCTGCATGATTTTAGAAATGTAAACCAAACAACAATAATCAGTATTGTGTCTCAAAAACACAGTAAAGCCATGCTATTTGTCGATGATCCTTTCATAGATTATCTTATTGACTTCTGTTTCCTCAGAATAATACATTATTTTGTTGTACAGGTCCATTCAGTATATGACTATACTATGACATTATAATATGAGTGACTACACTGGCCAAAAGTATGGGGAAAGACAATGTTTTGTGTACTTTTAGTCTGGGGATCCTTTTAAAGGAATTGTTTGATATTTTGGGAAATAAAAATGTTTCTGCTGGTTGCCTGGCAACCTCATGGTGACAACAAGACTTTAGGAAGTCACTGTGCCCATGAACCCCATAAAACCACAAATTATCATTTTTAACACTTTGTTTTTGTACACGTTAAACAAATTACATATAACTTGATAAGTAGGGAGCTTCAAAGGTGCGGGTAGGCGGATTTTGTTACCTTCTTGGCTGTTTCCCCCTATTTATAGTTTTTATGCTATGCTAAGCTAAGCTAATGAACTGCTGCCTCCATTGCTTCATAATGACGGTACAAACTTAAAGGTGCCCTGTGGAGTTTTCTTGTAAACAAACAAAAGGTAGGTTTACATTCAGTGTTACACTGAAACATAGTGTGTGTATCCTTGAGCTCTAACAAACGTGATGAATTAATTTCCTTCCTCATAAAACATTTGCAAAGCCAGTTTTTAAAGTATTTTAAATCCAGAATTGTTTTCTTCTTCACTGCCTTTGCTGGTGCATTGCAGCATATCTGGGTGTGTTACTGTAGATCAGTGGAATAGTATGACATCACTGGTAGGACTGTGTAGCCTATCGTGACTTCACTAATGAATGTTCCTGTGGCTCAATGGAAGCCAATCTCAGCATCCAGGTTTTAAAATCCTTTGGAAAGCCAAGATTCTTTTTAAATTCCACATACTTTGGCAACGTAGCTTATGTTGCAAATGTTACACATATCAATATATCAGTGAGCAATATGATTTTTTCTTTGGTGAAGTGACTCTTAGACTCATAACATGCATGCTTAATGTGTCTATGGATAGTCCCAAAGGATCAACAAGTTAGAGAAGGCAAGAAGTTAAAACCCTGCTGCTAACCACGTTTAGGTCCTGTGGTGCACACTCACTCACACACATAAACACACACAGGCTGCTAAGGTTACAATGTTACAGGTGCAAGGGCAAAGTGCATGTATGTGTGTCATGGATATGTTGGCATTCTCTAAATGCATACACACATTTCCTGACCCCCTCCAAATATAGTTTACTGCATGCTCACTAGTAGCATAAACCCTAACCTACACTCCATGCAACTTCAGCCAAATAGCAAAACATACCAAACAACCCAACTTTATCTTTAAATCCTTCTCTGCGATATGTCTTTTTTCTCTCAGTGGTGTTTCTTGTCTTTTCTCAGTCATTTATCCAACCCTGTCACCTTCTCTCTGCCTCCTGTTCTGTCTCTCTGTTCTTTCTTTGTCTCTTCATTGGCATGGTCACGCTCATTGCATAACCGCACAGTCGCTTAATTATCAAGAACGCTCAGTCTAGCACTTGCCATGTCAGGGGGCTGTCCCTGTTCTGCACGTAAACACAGTCAATCCAGCAGCTCACGCACACACATGCACACAAAATCAATCACTGTCTTTATGTAAACCATCATCTCTGCATCTCGTTTTCTCCTGTTGAGCAGATGTGTGGCATAAAGCTAATGTGCCTCTAAAAAACACCTGTAGATGCAATTACAGAAAGCAACTTCCAGTCTAACACAGCCAGAACCACCCACACTCAGCCACTCTACCACACACCTAGAGGTATTATGCTCTTCTGTGTGCTAGATTGTATACGCAGCTTTTTGTTGCAGGTTTTTGTAATTTCACATCTTCTGCAAAGGATCCCTAAGATCACATTGTGCAAATGCTGATAATGATAAGAGTACAAAGAGGACTCACTCAGAATGGGAGCACAGATGTGATCCTTGAAGAGATTGTCTAATGAGAGACTGGAAATTAATTTAGCGAGCACAGTGCATTAATTATTGATGTGCTCTCTAGTCAAACAGGAGATGTGTATTTGTTTGTGTGCTTGTGTGTGCACCTCTTGGCAAAGAGTGGTCACCATGGTGATCTCCTAAACCAGGGTCTTCTAAATGATAGAAGTGGGCGGCAGCAAAGCAGTGTCTAGTCCAGCCATCACACTACCACACACAGGAAAATACACATGCACAAACATAACAGCTTTTCTATACAAGTGAGAGCTTTGTATTGACAATGTGCAGGAAAATAATTCACGGGAGGTTTTACAGGGAAATTTAGTTTCA
Source organism: Macquaria australasica (assembly GCA_005408345.1). Lineage (NCBI taxonomy): Eukaryota > Metazoa > Chordata > Actinopteri > Centrarchiformes > Percichthyidae > Macquaria > Macquaria australasica. The sequence goes on along the minus strand of SEMN01000609.1, from coordinate 65,769 downwards.
TGGCTATTGTCTTTATAATTCTGGCCATCAATCCTGTTGGTTATAATATTAGTTTACACACCAAGTTAGATGTGTAGATCTGAGGATGTGGCAACAACACTTCAACAGTCTAGCAGGGCAAGGAACATGAGTGATCAGACCAGGGCCAAAGCTACTACTGAGGACACACAGGTCACTTCTTTGGGAACGTTTCTGGACATTTTGGCAGTTTAACGACACAAATTGGACTTTACATCTTAGATTAACACATATATTAAACATGTTGGGTTTTGTACAGGTGATTCTGATATTTTTCAGATGAAATGTTGTAAAAATGTATTTTGGGAATTTTTTGGGAAAACATTACATACCTGGCAGTGAAGAGAAGGCTTTGAATCAACATTCTGAACATAAGGTAGGGAGATGAAAAAATATATAACTTAACAGTAAAATATATATATATATATAATGTACATTTTTTGTAATACTCTGAATTATTTAGAATTTGTTGGTGGCTAGTCAAAAATTCCTTGGGTGGATGTAGTTCTGCTGGAGGAAATTTGGACTCATGTCCTCAGTATTTAAAACATCCTGGCTCCTGGGTCTGATGGTAAGGTTTAGTCTTATTATCTAAACCACATATTTTTCAAGGTGAAAGATAATCCACCCAAAATCTCTGTTACAATCCGTCATTGCATAGAAAACCTATCTAAGCGATATATACAACTTGTGTAAGAATGGAAGGTCAAAGTTAATAAAGGCGATCTGCCAAATCGAATGGCAATTTCCAATGTATAGATTTAGATGCTTGCCTTTAATTTGATCCTCCTTGGTCTGTTGGAATCTTCAAGTGATGTTGCCTTTGTCCACAACCATAATCCTTACCTAAGCCCTTTATCTCAGAAAGTGACCAAAAATCATATGAGGACTCGCCAAAATGTCCTTATAAACCAGTATGTCCTCATTAGATCAGTGAGCTGTCTAGTCACGCCTCACATGTGTACAGGAGCTAAACCAGACCACACACAAACAAACACACACACACACACATGCTAGGAGGTTTGGATGGTTTATCCTTGGAAGATGGATACATTCACAACATGTTCCTGTAGGGTTTTCCACAGTGCTGCCAAACCTGATCAGCAGAGGGTAATCCACACACACAGATAGGCATGCTTCACTTGACTGATTTATGGAGTTGCAGGCACTGAAATTATCCATGTCCAGTGTGGACAGGTTGTGTGTCCAGTGTTCTGATGACAGCAGGTGATGGGTTGAGGTCAGGTCAGATTTTAGAGGTTACTGGGAGAGTTAAAACAGGCAGTGAGCGAGAGTTCAGTTGGTGCGGTGGTCTCCTCCCAAGCTCTTAACAGCTAACAGATGGTGTCCTCTACCAGAATGGACTAATGGAATAAAATACCCTGATTCAGTTAGACACACGCACAAACACACATTGATCCCGCAAGAAAAGAGGCTCATGGGGATGTGAAGGATGTTTTTGAGATCATTCAGTTGCAAGGAAAGGGAGGTTCTTTTGGAGGAGCCTTTTCACCAGGGACTCTACTCATTCAAATAAAATGTTCTTTTCTGATGTGGGCTTTTATAGGACTGTCAGAGAGGGAATATAGTCACAACCAAGACATCCTAGTCACTGTGGCATGATGCACAATCAGTGCAGCCTCAAAAATGAATGTGCTGCATTGTAATAAATTTTGCAGGCTACATGTCCCTTGATCATACTTGATTTTGACAAAGACAGTAAGACTGGAAGTGAACTCCAAACAAAATCAAAATTGGATGGGTGCGTGCAGGCAAAATGAAGACTTTGTGATCATATTTGGCTTTGATCATTGCCATCTGCATAGGCTCGCTGGCCAAACCTGTCGAAATCTCTGCATAGTTTTCACACATGGAATCACAGAAACTGATAGGTTCCAGATTTGGGTGACCTAAGACTTTAGATATTTAACGATTATTCATTGGTAGGATTTCTATATTCTGTACTTATTAACACTAATATTTTGAACTTACACTCATATTTATAGAAACTTTAAATGAAAAAAAACAAACAACCTTTGTGAAGCCTCCACTTGAAGCCTACCTACTCCTTTTCCTTCTGGTCAACAAAGTCTGTACAGTGAAAGCATGTAATCTAATACAGCCCTCCAGCCGGAGGTCAGGTTAGCTGGGATACACTTAAAGGGCAGGTCAGGGGGTTATACAAAGAACAGTCAAAGAACAGTACTGGACAGGATTACTTAGCTCCTCAGAGTCTCTATTGTCACTCTTATAAGATTAAAACCAATCCCATTACTGTGTCCACGTCTATGCGGGGGGATAAGATATGGAAAGGAGGCACAGTAAGTCTGGTTATAACAGGCTTATGGTTAAGGGCTGTGAGCTTCAAAGCACTATGCATCATCTCCCTGAACTCTCAATATTTGCCATCTAATCTGTACAGCACATCACTTTTAAAATCTCACATCTGTTATTGGTTTAACTTCAACTCGAGAGGATATACAGAGGGAGAAATTGTAGTGTCGCAGAGGACTGATTTTATGGTCATCTCCGTGCATGTGAGACCCCTCCTCTCTACTCTTCTCCTCTCCGTCATTGGAATAAACAATCTAATCCCTTTATTGGATATTATACTAAAGTGGGTTAACGTCAGTGGCTATGCCTATCACTGGGATGTGTGTGTTTCACTCTGCAGTGTGTTCTAGTATGAAACCACTATAGAGTATGTCAGTGCATTGGCCTAAATCAGTCAAAGAAAGATGTCAGCTTTGGAAATGATTACCTTAAATCCAAAAAACTAGCTCATGCCCTTATCAGCATCACATCAGAAGGATTGTCTTGAGTGTGATCCAAGTTTGTGCAAATATATTTGCATTTGCATAATGTGTATGTGCATTTCATAAACACACTTGCACACTGTTTACTGTTTGTCGTCATGTTTTCTTTCTTAGATTTTTGGATCTTTTAGGTTGTGTATACAATTTAAGCTAATGCATGTAAGATGTGCATTTTTCCTAATGGTGGGTCTTGGATTGTGTAACGATGCCTCCTTACCATTTTATCTTTGCAATGTGCCATTGTGCCTCTCTTTGTGTAGAAGAAAATTATCATTCTTCACTGCAAAACATTACTGTTTAATGTTACCCTGCTTGACTTAAGAGGATTTCCAAATCATTGGGAGCCACAGGTGCATTTAGCATTCATGTGATCCACTAAGCAAAACTGATATGGTTTTCAATAAAATGTCAACTTTTGAAATTGATTTGTCCTGCTGGCATCCACTCCGCACGGTGTATATTTTGGGGGCACAAAAGAATTGGTAGAAATAAAAACTTGAAATTTCATTAAAGAAAGCTTGGTGGATGATATGAATGCCAAATTAATCAGTCAACCCTGACGACTCAGAAAAGCTCTCAAGTCAAGCTCTCTTAAGGTTGTCATATTCTGCAAGGTGTGTATGTTTGCTGATAAGCAAGTCAAACTGCCTTTGCAGTTGCAGATTTTGTGGAGTGGCATTTTTTTTATTTAAAAAGAGAGGAGTGTAGTTTGGCACGTCCAGCACACACTGTAATGTGTGTTTGTATATGCTGTATGGTCAGTATAGAAGTTGACTGTTTTCTCTGCCTTTTTCTCACTATTCTCGGAAAAATCTTAATTGCAGTCCTTCATTGTGGTTAGCTCACTGTGGTTCAGGGCTGTACTCATGTGCTCACACTACTCTCTCTTTCTGTTACACACACACACACACACACACACACACACACATATGGTCATAGGACCAATCCCTGGAGTTTTGCATCACCTCTTTGCTGGCCTCCACTCCATCATGACCGCACTGGAAATTATTCCCTGACTACAAATGGCTGCCAACAGGGTTGCCAGTTCAATTCCCTCTCCAGCTGTTTGTCTTGTATGTCTCTGATGAAGCAGGGCAGAGAGATGTCCAAAGATACACTTTAGGTCAGCTCTGACATTTCTAATTACAGAACAGGACGTAGCAGAGAGAGAGAGAGGGCTATTAATGCACTGTGGTCTGTTCAGACTGACTGCCATAATTACAATCAGGCTGGCATAGCCAGGCCCCGTCTATAGGGCCGAGGTGTTAAACCACCCGTGGCTCTCATTAGAGGACATGGGCTAATGAGTGCACTCCACACACATACACTGGGAACACACACAAACACACACACTTTATGTCCAGAGTTCACTGTGCTTTTACTGCATTCTGGCGAGCTTAATTTCACACTTTTGCCTCCAGTGACACACAGACGCATGCACCCTGAGAGGGGTGTGATTTTAAATAGAGTTGTTATGAATGGAGCTGGGAAAGAGCCAATTAAGAGTGTGTGATTCTAATTATGCCATTCATTTTACTGCGCGCCAGTCCACAAGGGAGGGAGCGCAGGAAATGAGCGTGAAGGGGAATTTTAAGAAATAAATAAAATGGTGGAAATAGGTAAGAGAGGAAATGTTTCCAAAGATGCAAGGAAATAGGGAGATTTAAGAAAGAGAGAGGCAGAAACAGAGGAAGAGGGAGGAGAAAAGAGAGAGCAGGGTGAGGGTGAAGGGGGGTAACCTGATCTCTGTCCTGATAAAGCCAAATTTATTTTGGAGGGTAACAGAAACAGCTCCGTGTCACTACGCAGATCTACAGGGCTGGGGAGAAGAGGAACGTCAGAGTCTGATACTGTCAGAAGAAGTAAATTAGGTAGAGAGATTTGGTTCAGGAGATACACTAGAAAAGAAAATGTTAGATTAGAAATAACGGTGACAAGATTTTACACTAGTACTAAAAAGAGGAATGAAGAAAACCAGGAAAAAGGAGAGGGGACTGAACGAATGAAAAGCTAAGATAGTCTGCTGGGTTGTCTGAAGAGGTTTGGTGAAGTCAAATGCTGCACCAATTATCTCTCTGACACATGAAGCAGAATGACTGACAGCCAGACAGAAAATGTACATGGGCAGCTGTTCGGAAAGCTGGAATTAACATAAATAACATTGCAGCCAACAACAACACAAGTCACGTTTACATGGAAAAATTGGTGATGTCAATTCAAAATGTCATGTCAATGAAATCACAGTTTTTTTTAGGTCTCTGGGGCCTAGGTGGTCTTCGAAGTCTTTCGAAGTGTTCGGGTGGGGTGGATGTGCTTTGGGGTTTAGCCATGACGTGTTTGACTCTTGTTGATCTACATCTGTGTGCTTGTTGGCACTGTCAATGTTTTATTAGGATTGGTGTTGACTATTCTGCAGATAATTATTTAATGTTTGGACATACAGCAGTCTGAACAAAACTAGCATCACTCAGATTGTCTGTCTGACCCAAGAAAGAAAACACTGGATGAAAAAACAAGGGTGTGTGTACACATACAGTAGCCTATGTCCAACTTGGCAGTGTCCACCCAAAGGGACTGCCCTGACCTACATCTTACTGTCCATAGTTTCAGACAGCTAACAGTAGGCTAAGCCCTACTTATGCACAACATTACGGACACCTACTGCAGCTTAAAGGATACTGGTCCGTTGCCATGAGTACAGTGTTAATACAGCTATCGGAGAAAATGAAGACTGCGCATTTGCTTGTGTGAATTAAGCAGAAAGATGGTCAGAGGACAAACTGTATTGAGGGCAGTTTTTCCAGACATTCAGCCCTGAATTCTGTGTCCTTAATGCTCCAGTCCACTAGAGTCTCCACAAATTGAGGACTGGTTATTACAGTCAAACCTGGTTCGGATTGCTAGGTCTCTGCGGGTCAGGAGGATCAGACGGATTCAGACAGACTGAATTTAATTGACAGATGCCTGAGAGACAGAAAGAGCAGACAGTTAACACTCTGTCTCACATATCTATCAAAAAAGCCACTTTTCTTGTTTCTGTCAAGCCTGACTTGTGGAGAGATGAAAGGATAGGAGAGGTTTATGCAGAGAGAGAAGGGCGGATGTATAGGGATGGAAAAATGGGAGAGAGAGCGGAGGGTGGCAGATTGTAATTAGGTTCTGCTTCCGACTGGCCAGTCAGTCTGGGTTACCTTGGCAACAACAGACACAGCTGGGTGGTATTATGGGATGTATGGGAGATAGAATTGGGGATTTCCTCACATTGTACAAGCTGCCAGCACACACAACACAAACACTCATGAGGATACAGTCAAAAGATGCTAATAAATATAGCATTGCAGGACTTGTTGCTAAATAGAACGGAGCCTGTACTTAAATAATCACTCTGCCGTGCTCAGGTTGTGATGTTGTGTGTGTATTGCTATGCTGAGTCACATGTGTAAGCGTACGTGAGTTAGGTCATGGATGCATTTATGAGAACTATTACCCAGGTGTGTGTGTGTGCACCTTGTTCCAGAACAAATAAGAGAGAAAGAGATATAAAACAAGAGAGGGAGAGCCTGTATGGCTGCACTCGTTATCATAACTCAATAAAACTTTTATCTTAGTAAGTGCATGTGCAAAGGTAACCTCTGTTTCTCAAGAACGGACTTTGAAAGTTGGGTTGTTTTGGCCGAACAGACGATGTAAATTGTAAACTCAGCTCTGAAACCTTTCTTTCTGTGTCTGGCTGAAGTGGAATCCATTAAACTCCCACAGAGACAAGCACAGCAAAGCTCACAAGGCTTACACAGGCACTATTGTCCCTTCATCAGACCACCATTGTCTCTGAGTGTGCAGGCATGTGCATAGTTATTGCCTTGTGCACCAATGTGTGGAAAGTATCTGTTAGTGTATATAAGCATATGAGTTTATGTATGCATGCATGATGGTATGCCAGTATGTCTTTGGAGAGGGACCTCATGGACTTTGGGGTTGATAGACTCAAAAAAACAAAACACATGCATTGATGTGAAAACGTGAGACAGAGAGAGTAAGAAGTTACAGAAGAAATACAGAAAACATTTTCACATTGAATAGATGTTGATATGGTCTGCAAAAAAATGTTAAAAATCCATGTAAAAACAGTGCAATCAGAATTTGAACAGTCTAGTCTGACTAAATATTATTCCAATAATACCAAAGAAGGAAGAAAGTCAGAAACAAAGAAAAAGAAAAAATAAAGAAAGAAAGAACAAACTAGCCAAGGATCCCAGTGGCCTTTTGTCTTATCACACATTAAACAAAGTGACATCATGGCTGCTGGTAAGGCAGGTCACTGATACTACACTATTTACACCATGCAGAAACACTACTCCTGTTTACCTCACCTGCTCTGTGTTCCTTCATCTGACTCATCAGCGTGTCCATGATGCGATGGTGTGGTCAGCATCATTCCAGGCACTGAAACTTGAAACCTTCAGCTTAGCGCTACAGTCTATGAGACCCGTTTAGTATTACCACTCTAGTGCACCTGCAAATTGTAGCTTGTCTGTTCTTGTTGGCTTAGACTTTGTTATGAGAGGTTTTATTTTGGTTTCAAGAGACAAGCAGACTGAGCTGAGTAAACAGCGAAATGCAGTGAATCTGTGAAGCAGTAGCTGCTGAGAGATCTTACCGAGAGGTGAGAATTATTTTATTATAGTGTGTATGTTTGCCATAATACCCAAGGCCACAGTGAATGACTAAGAAATACTCTTATCATCATTATTAAACTATTGACTATATTTTACATTGGAAAACTAAGTTTCATGTTTCTCAGATGTTGCTTTATTGCTCTGCCTTTTGTGAAGCACATTATACTGCAAATGAATCTGTTATCGTCAGCAGCCATAGCTTAGCATGGCACAAAGACTGGAAACAGGGGGAAACAGCTAACCTGGCTCTGTCCAAAAGTAACAAAATCTGCATACCAGCATCTCTAAAGCTCACTAATTAACAACCAGACTGTTTCCACTGTTTCCACACTTTAGCTAAGCTATCAAGCAGCTGGTGGTAGCTTCATGTTTAGTGTACAGTGGTATACATCTTCTCATCTAACTCTCAGTCAGAAAGTGAATAAATGTTGAAACTTTTCCTTTGAATATATGATAAGGAAAGAAAAGAGAGCTCAAATTACACAATCTTTTTGGGCGGGAATAAAGAGTTGTACTACATCTATGTACAGTAAGTCTGACACTACAGGGACCAGTGTGGCCCAGCTCTCGATTCGGCAGAGGAGATCAAAGGCTCTACTCGTCTCTCCCCTGTCCTCCCCATCATTTCATGCTTTCATCAATCACCCAATCTCTGTTTGGCTTTGCTGCCATTTCCTCGTACCACAGAGCTCTCTGTGTCTGTCAAAACTCTGTTTGTTTCTGCTCGGTGATGGATCTGAGCAGAATTCTGTTTGTGTCCAAAGGGAAACAATTAGTCCAGTGTATCTCTCTCTCTCTCTCTCTCTGTGTGTGTGTGTGTGTGTGCTTGGGTTGGGGGATGTGTATACCAACGTGAGAAGAGCAGGCGTTCAAGGCCGTCACCGAACAAACTCATTAACCAACCATTTGTTAGAGCCGAGACAGGATCAAACAAAACATAAAGAAAGAAAGGAGAATAGGGAAGAAAACGAGAAAGGAATTCAAAACAGAAAGAGAGAGAAAGTTTGCTTGGGCTTAATGATTATGGAAACTCTGCCGATCACTTTGGTCAGTTTGAAAACCCTTGTCTTTTGAGTCAGCAATCACAGTGAATGCAAACACACACACACACACACACACACACACACACACACTTGAACACACATATTGCACAGTATCGCCTATTATTACAAATGATATGCATATGATGTTACACAGGATGGAACTGATCGTACTAATCAGTTGCTCAGATCCTTTCACACCATGTTATTGTCAAATGAACTGTGACAACTGACTGCCATCAGTGCTTCACCATGTCCCATATGTCTGCAGCTTTTCAAGTGCAATTTAATTTTCTTTTTGTTGATATTGATGGTAAAACCAGCTCAAGATCAGCAAAAGAAACCTCAATAAATATTTGAGGCCCCAGCAGCCCCCATTCTATATTTTTTAAATAATGTATGTTTGCAGTATATTCCACTAATAAAACATTTAAATACTACTATCCTGTAGCACCAGTTAGCGTAAGCTCATGAAAAATGACTAAAAGGCTAAAATAGCAATAACAAATTTGTGTTTCAACATGTGTTTCTAACTTCATGGCTCTTTGGTGTAATTCTCAAGTAAAAAGTTGCTAAACAATGGCTATTGGTCAAGCATTCTGATCCACAGATCTGTGTGCTATAGCTTAGCGGACACTACCAAGCTAATGAGGTAAACACAGCATGAGTTAGATGAAATTCACTTGTCATCATAAAGTTGATATCTGATTCAACACTCTTCTAAAATATGTTTGGAAAATTATTACATGAGTTTAAAAGCACGGAAACAGAAAAACGGCTACAAAAACAGGTTAATTAAAAATCTGATTCCCCACAATCTTCCATCCCTACACTGACAATAACACATTGTATTCACGTGGTAAAGGTCTTTTTCACAGAGGACCTTTTGGCTTTTCGTAGTAGAAAAAGCACAGGTGTGACTAATAACATTAAAGATGGCTAAACTCCATTTAGCTGCTTCAGTTTCAGGGCCCTGGTATTGTGCATGCTGGCTCACTGTCACACTGTCACTTGAGTAGACGGGTTTCATGTCATCAGTGAGATGCGCATGCTCGCAGGGAGTGGAAAACAAACCAGAATGACTGACAGGTTATGAGGGGATCGTGGCTTAAACTGTATGAATCACCAAAGCAATGGGTGGAAAATGTTTATTATCTCAAGAAGGAACCCACCCGGTTAGCTCAGAGTGCAGAATTAGCTATCAGCTAATACTGATCTGGTCCCTGGATTGTATACACCAGTGCAAAGTACTGGAAGGTGCTTACAAAGGTGCAGACTGCTGGATGGAAAATGCATTTTACTTTTGTAATTTTTCAGAGAAAAAAATGACGTGTGTAGAGTCTCTTTTCAGGATCCTATGTGGCTGATAATATTTATCAAATCCTGTATTGATGCAGTGTGTTATGAGTGAAGCTTTGCCTGTGCACACCACACTGCAGTCATCTAATATGAGTTTTTGCACTAATGTAATGTGTATATTTGGAGGAAACAGAAGGATTTTCATACATGTTGGCATTATTACTATACTATCCAGAATGAGGGAGGTTCTGTGCTCTTAACAGTCAAACAGTAAGAAGTCCACAGAGCATATGCTTAATTACCTTTTTTTTAAGGTTAATTTTACTTGTGTGAGTTCTGTGCTTTTAACCCATGCTGCTGGTTGATGTTTTGGGGCACTCAGACTATTTTTCACTGATGTAGAGCTAACTTTATGTAGTCTCTTATGTAGTTAGCATTATCATTGTTACTAGCTGCCGTTTTTCACTGGAAAATGTGTCATGTTAGCCAGCTAGAGTTGACTGACGTGTGGTAAAAAGTTTTGGAAACGCAAGGACAAGTGCTGCATACGAATTTATATTTAAACAGTATTTTGATTAGTTTCCAGTAAGTTCCTTCATTTCTAAATACTGAGAATGTTCATAATTATAAACTATGATGACATTGTGTTTTCTACCCATCTGCTCTGTGCACATCCTGGATTGTTTGTAAACTGTATAGAGCTTTGCCATTGTTAATGTCATAAGTAACACTGGTGCTTTTTCTACTGTGACAAGTCAAAATGACTGTTGTGAAATAGGCCAAAAGGCCAAAACAGGCCTCATGCTGTATATCTAGTGATATATTGTGTATATTGGTACATCTTTGTTATTACCATCAAAAAATAACGTATGACCACAAAATATGTAGTTAAGATGCAATTGAGATTAATGTGCCAAAAACAAAACAAAAAAACAGTAACATCAGTTATTTATGTTAACCTCTCAGAACTAAAGAACAGGCCACTTACCATTTTTCACTGACTTTCAATCCTGCCAAAGGGGAAGAAATCCTCTGTGGAGAGGGAGAAGCAAAAATATCTTATTCTTCACAGACAGTAGCCTCAGAAGACCGTGATGTAATACAGCCAAAACACATGTTGTGATTTGAGTTACGGCCACAACATCTCTCACTTTTTCCCACCGGGGGAACTCTTGCTGTTTCTATCATTATCACCTCTACTATCACCATTGCTGCCTACACCTACAAATAAACAGTGGCTGGATAAGTCCAGGCATGTTTGCTGAGGGATAGTGAAAGTGGTTCTGGGAAATGTAGGAAATCACTAACTGAGGCTGAATTAGACAAGCAGGGTGAGGATACAGACAAAAGGAACATTACAATACTTATCCAGAACGATATCCAGTAGAGCACAGTGAGGAGGAGAAAGGCCAACTAAAACCAGATCTTTTCTTTGGGTCATGTGATAAAAATAATGTATTCTCTGTAGGAAGATAGAAAAGAGATAGTGTGTTAGTATGTGTGTGTGCTGTATGAGTACACGTTTCTCACCACCTCTGTGCTGGCATGTCCAGATGTTCCCAGATTATTACTTTTCTCCCTCTATCCTCCCATTTCTCCATCATCCATCATCCTTCGCCCTTCTGTCCTGCCCCACTGACTTACTGCTGTTGATATGTGTAATCCCCGCCTTTTATCTCCTTTCTTTCTCTCTCCCTCAGCCATGTTTTCATTATGTATTTGTCTGTCCATCACGCTTATCATTTAATCTTTTCTCAGAAAAAGTCGTATTTTTGAACTTGTCATGTGTAACTCTTCTGTGGAGGACATGAGCGTATTTATAGCCTGTAAACTAGAATGGCATGACCCCCCAATAGACATGTGTGTTAATATGCTGTTGATGCCAAAATAAATCAAGGACAGCCTGCAGGATGTGTGTTAATGAGGTGTTTCGATTCATTGTAATGTGCTGTACTTTGTGTGTCACTGTATGTGTATGTGTGTGTGTTTGTTGGCTCTGTGTTGTTTTATCTGGGTTTCTCCGTGGGAGTATGTTACACCAACTGATAGGTTCGTCCTTAGTGAAGACCTAAGGGAGAACATGGGATCAAATCTCCCCTAGTGCACTAAATCACATCAAGAAGTTCTGTATAATTACCCTGTTCTTTAGATAGAGGTTTTCAAATGACTATCATGTGTGCCAGATAAAACTAGACTGAACGTTTAGGGACCTATTTTCACAAACCAATGGCACACAAAGCAAGGAGATGGCACAGTGTCCCTGTGTGAGTCTACTTTTTTTTTAATTTAATGGCCAACATTGTGGCACTGGTTTACTTATACTGTAAAATGGACTGACGGGGAGGAAATCATTATCGATAGATGCTATGGGAGCAGACATCAATCATGGCAAATCAAATTAGCTCCTTCATTCTCTATAATGTAGCCCACTTACTGTAGTCCACATTCATTCAAGATGGGGCCAGGCGAGAGTATACTCAGTTAACAGTTTATTAGATACACGTGTTCTCTACTGCAATTCAATACAACAGCCAAACAATAAATTCTACATTTGGGAAGCTCAGAAAGTTTATGTTAACACTGTCAGAGAGGTGTTGATTCAACTCTGGTAGATTTTGAGACCGAGCTTTGTAGAAGTGTTGCAATGGACTGCATTATACTGCACTGATGTGTTTCTAATAAACTTTCTAACTTTATTAGTGTTGTTAATGTTATTTGTCCACCACCATTTAGATACATGCTTGTGGCCCTGTGAGGTATAGGCACAGCTGTGCTTTGAGCTAAATGCTAACATCAGCATGCCAACATGCTCACCAGTGACAATGCTAACGTGCTGATGTTAAGCAGGTATGATGTTTATCATATTCACCGTCTTAGTTTAGCGTGTTGTCATGCTTTTACAACATTTGATAATTAGCACTAAACACAAAGCACAGGCTGAGGCTGATGGGAATGTTATTAGTTTTTCTGTTGTTTATTCATAAAAGTATTGGACAAAATGAAACGTTGACCTGATGACAGGGCTAGATGAGGAGTTAAGTTTGTCAAGTGGTGGACTGACCGACCGACAGAGCAGCATTGCCGTCCCCAGAGCCACACCGCTTGAGTGGCTAAAAATAACAATAGAGTCAATCAACACCACTCTGACACACCATCAACGAAAACCATTATATGCCTCACAAACATATGATCTATTGCAGGGTTGTTATATTGGATTGTATTTGACTGTGTTGTTGTACCTAATAAATTGGCAACTCAGCATGCAGCACTCCAATTCAAAATTCTGAATATACAGAGCCAAAAACATAAATATACATCCTTTCAGACTACATCCCTGAGGGCAGATACCCTTCTGTAAGATGAAATCACATTTCTGGAAAGACCGAAACATTTATCACTATATTTTCTGAGTGTAATGGTGCACATCATCAGGCTTTTAGTCGAAGATGATGACTGACACAGTAACCAGATGTGCGGTTCCATCTGATGTGGCAGCACCATAAAATGCGATTCTATTATTTTTCAGGCTGTCTGTGATTTATGAAACACACCTGATTAAAAAGGCTGCATTTGGTTAATGGCTTTGTTTACATTAATGTGCATGAAAATATGACTACTGACAAAACAGAGGTAATAAGCTGATTAAACACTTTAAATGATTGTATAAACTGGCAATTCAACATAATCCTCCTGTTTGCATAACTGACATACTTATTTTTATTTTCTAGAGAGAATAGAGGAACTCTGGAGACCACCACCATGGTGTTCACAGCAGCCATGGGCCTTTGTGTAATGAATTTAAAGGCAGCTATGCTATAGGCAGGTGTTTTGGGGTAGCTGTTTAAAGGAGGAGACGATTTGTTGGAGTAATGCACCTCCAGCAACCCAGGATTTCCACATCAGGAATGTCTGAAGATTAGTAGAAACATGAGGGGACTCCTGTGTCCAAAGTGACCCCTGGATGTCACCATCTGAACTCGTCTCACCTGAAAACTCCCCACAAAACTGAAGCTTTGTGGAAGTAGAGAAGCTTGGTATCTGCAAAAACACCAAAAGATATTTAGTGTATTCAGTGTATCTTTGGTGCTAGTTTTACAAGACTAACAGTGGATGAGGCAAACATTACTGCATTACAGATCAGAGGTTGCAGATTAGAAGTGAATACATGTCCTTCAGCTGCTGCCTTCTGGATGGCTGTAAAAGGAGATGTCTTTACACATCTTGTCAGCAGTTGTAGATAAGAAATATTAATAAGAATTGCCTCATTCTAGCATAGTACACATATCTGCTGGTGAAAGTATTTCTGTGAAGGTTTATGTGAGTTTGTGTGTGTGATTCTGAAAGGTCTATATGTGTTATGATTTAAGGAGGAGAATTATTTTTGCTATTTGATTGTGAGATTGCAGTGGTAGTGCAATGATAAGAACCCTCATAATATGGCATGTGTGCAGGCAGAAAAATATCCGCTTTTGTCTCACACAGTCGCCACTTCATGTGTGTATAAAGACTGTTGTTGTATTTAATTTGTGACCAGCATGAAAACAGCGCTGATCAGACTTCTGCTGATGTGGAAGCATCAGCAGAAGTGCATCTTCTGATCCACAGCAGACGACGCAATAGTAAAGCACACTACATTAAAATTCCAGCGGAAAATATGACAATCACAATAACAGACAGACAATTGAGTGTGGGCTTTAGTGGCTGTTGTGCGTTATGAGCGTCCTTTAGAAAGCAGCTTGTAGGGAAGCCAAAATATTCACTTGGAAAAAAGAGAAGTACGCCTGATGTCGCTGTCAAAATTCACATTTACAGTGATGTATCTGGAGAACACTTCACTTAGATTTAATGAGCAACCATTAGACTAAATTGTACTGCAGGTTAAGCATTGCGGGACCTGAGGCATAACTCAGAAACAAAAGATCAAAATCTGGGTTACGTTTGACAGATTGTGAAGGGAAAGAACATTAGATAACATATCCATACATTAGATAACGCATGAGTATGATTTTTTCCCCCAGAAAATAATGTCTCTAATACATTCGACCTCTGGGTTAGTGGCATTATATTGCAGCACATTGTTTTAATGAGACAGTACTGACAAGCTCTGTATTATGAAATGCTGTGACCTGAATGCACACTGTGGCTATAGAGTTTACATCTACTGAACCAACAGAGATTTTTCACAGTAATAACAATAACTGTTATACAGTGGTCATAATACTCCACTTCTCATTGTCATTATCAAAACAGTCTGTGTATTTCTGGCATCTGATTGATGTGAAGGTCAAGGGTCAGATCTGGGCAGAGCAGCGAAAAAGCCCACCGGCTGAGTTATGAAACCACTGGAATATAATAAGCCATACGCTTCAAAGAAATCCCATTATGAAGAAGCAACTTGCATAAACATGTCAGCGGATTTATGCAGATCATTAAAGAAAACTGTATTTAAATGTCTGTAACTGTTTCTAACATCTGGCATTTTTTTCCTCACTTGCCAAAATCTTGACCCCGATAACACAACTTTATTTCAGAACGTACAAAGGGCACAGATTATGTATGATGCAGCTCAAGATAAACCTCAAATCCTAAAGAGATTTTAAATGTAGATTTTGAGGGTTGATTTGAGGTAACTTACCCCCATAAAATGAAAGGGCAGTCTGGGACACAAGAACAACAGATTTGAGAAACTGAACATGAAGCTCCTGCAACATTAAGCCAATGCTGATTTGTAATTACATGAGATAAGAAGATGAGCGGAGGTTTAGTGCATGTCTTGACTAAATGAGAGAGGTTATTTGTGTTCCAGGGGGCATGGGATGATACACTCATTTTACAAGCTTAGGCCACTGCGCTGTCTGTTCAGAGCATCAGGGCCCTCTGTCTCTCTGTGCTTCCATGTGCTAACAAATACACATGAATTAAGCATGGAAACCAACACACATAAGCACGCGCATGGACACGTGTAACGACATGGTGACAGAATGTTATTTTTCTCATCAATTTGTTCCCTAAAATGCACAATAACCGACATTGTCAAGATGCAGGTCACATATGTTTAGTAATCAGTGTCAGTGTGTGTTAGTATGTGAAACAGAGAGAGGCACAAGCTTATACTGAGTCAACCAGAGGGCTTTGAGTTCAGATCTGATTTTCCAGCATTACTGCAGCTGAGACATTTGGAACAACAAGAAATGATCCAGTAAAACATAGATTTGAAGAGACACTAAGAGTCAAATGAGGAATAGAAGACAGACAAAGAGGAGAGCTGAGGAGAAAATGACGAATGACTAGCAAAATGACAGTATAGTCAGCGTTGTCTCCTCAAAACTGAACAGACAAACAAGGTTCTCCATGAATCTTAAACTTGCTGGATTGAATTAAGAATGAATGAAAGAGGGTGAGTAATACGTGCGATAGTGCAGCCACTTTGAAAGAGCTTGTGCACTTAAATCACTCCTTGCTGCAGAAACTGATAAGGTTTTTTAATTAACTCCTAAGACCTGGGGTTCATTTAAAATCATATTACAATGGCAATTTGACAGCATATAATTATCTCAGGAAACACATGAATGTTAATTGATTGATTTTCTGTTCAGCCTCATATTTAGCATGCGTTTACATGTGTGTTTTCTAATTAGACATACAGTATGATGTCATTCCTCACCAGATAAGCGTAATTCCAACTATGAATTCAAAGGTCAAAGTTTCAGGTGACACAAGCCGTATGAACCTGAGCATAGAGTTGCTGCAAATCAAAACCAATATTTAACAGTAATTAAACAACATCAGTTACAAAGTTCAAAGAGATGTATTATATGTCAGGTCACAATCATTGCTCAGTGTATAACAGCCGTTTGAGATCTGATTCTGTGACACACATACACATTGTCACAGTGTCCCACTAGGACAGCCTGTTATTCTTTTCCTCATTAATTCCTCTATTTGGCCAAAGCAGTACTCAGCAAGTTGCATCGTGCTCACAGCTTCAGTCATGCTGTCCGTGTGTGTGTGTGTGTGTGTGTGTGTGTGTATTGACCAGACGGCTCAGCTGTTTGTTTCAGAGTCGTTGGGCATTTGAGGGACTCGTGTGGATAAAAGTGGAAATGGGACTCTTAAGAGCAGAAAAGAAGAACGTCTGCTTTTTATGCAGGACAGAAAAGTAGACAGACTCAGAATGAGACACATGAGAGATTAAGAGGAAATCTAGGGACAAACGGCAGCTAGACGACACACCATATGCCCCATAGTCCATTATCCACTACTTCAGTCAAGCGTGCACTCATGTGCACCCCACGGATTTTCAAGGCTCAACTTAGCCAAACAACATGTAAAGTAGAGCATTAAGCCTTTTATTTGGCTCCTCATTTCCAGATAAATTAATGGGACATGAACAAGTTCATTCTTTCCAAAGCAAACGTGGATTCACAGTAATTCTTTGAAAAAAGAAAAATGTAATCTATACAGGCTTAAAGTGATACTCCACCCAAAATGTGACTTTTGAGTATTAAACATTGACCTCAAGGCTTGAAAGGTGGATGCTTTAAAAGAATAGTTTGACATTTTGGGAAATACACTAGAGCTGGAGTGGATTAGCATAGCTTAGCATAAAGACTAGAAGCAGGGGCAAAAAGCTAGTCTGGCTCTCTTCCCTACCAGCACCTTTAAAGCTCACTCATTTTCATTTTACTCAACAGGTTATATCTCGTTTGTTTAATCCGTACACAAACCGAAATGTAAAAATGACAAGATGTGGATTAAACAAACAAGACATAACGTGTCAATTAGTGAGCTGTAGAGGTGCTAGTAGCTTTTTGAACTTTGGACTGCCAGGCTAGCCGTTTCCCCCCCGCTTTCAGTCTGTATGCTAAGGTAATTGAAGCGCCATTGTTTATGCACATGCATCTAAGTGGTATTGATTTTTTTCTCTCGGTGAATAAATGCATTTCCCAGAATGTCCAACTATTCCTTTAACTTGTTGTTTCCTCATTGGCAGCTGCAGTCTGCTTGTGTTACAATGCTCACAGCGGTATAAAAGGATGAAAATGTCCTTAGAAACTTCTCAAATCCACTTTTCGGGCTAAATATTCTGCCTCCATGTTGAACGACAGTGCCCCAGGAATGATGGCAATTCCAATAAAAACAGCATACTTTTGGTTTTGGTAAAAAAAAAAAAAAAAAAATTATGCTGCAGGAGTGGTTGAAGAAATGTCTATGAACATTTTGGATACTTTTTTTCCTCCATGATCACTTGTCATATTGGAATCTGTGACAACCGACTCCAAGCTGACCACAGCTACTATTTTCTGCAAATAAGGAAATTAAAAATGTATTAAAAAGCAACCTTTCAAGTCTACAGGGGTGGAGTGTTTGACACTTAAAAGATGTGTTGCGGGTTTTGAATCACTTTAACTATTCATCTGTGACACTGTAGTGGATCAGAATGTAAATTTGAGCAACATTTTAATTCAAAGCACTAAAAGAAATCTGAATTGAAATTGTCATGTTTAACCAGAAAAACAAAGATTTGTCACATTCCCATGCTGATGAGCATCTGCGCATAGATATGTATCAAAGAATCATTTCTGTCATCCTGACCTGGCCTTTAGGTTGTGAAGTAAACATGAACATGAACATGAATAAATGAATATATGCATGAATTATGGAACAGCGGCTATACTGGGTGCTGCAGGTGGTTGTGTGCATGATCTCACATGAGAACAAATAACACAATATGTCCAACCTTATGTATGTGCAGATTTGCACACTGTGTGTCCCATCTTTGACGACAGAAATGATTCAGACAAGCTCGTCACATATGTCTCACTCACCACACGCGTGCCAGTGTCATGTGTGGGTTATTTATTTTTGTTAGTATCTTACAGAAATTGGTAGAACTTTGAAAAGTTCACTGTATGCCTCAGGAATTGAGAAATGGTTATTTCCTTTGCTGGTCATGTATTTCTTCTATTTTTGTTAGAGGTATCATTTGTAGTTTTTGAATGTATTAATTACAGGTAATTTTGCATGGATAATTGAAGAGTTTGATTTAATGATAAAAAAATAATATTTTGTTAGTTAACTGATCCTAATTAAAACTATAGGCCTCATGTTCACAAACAATAATGATGTAAGCAAACTTTTAACAGCAGCAGAAAACAATAATAACTTCAACATGAAAGTTCATTCTTGACCTTGAAAATAGTATTTTGACAAAACAATCCCAACTCAAGGTGCACTTACTCACTTTTTTTTTTTTTGGTGATTTCATCCATATCACATGGTCTTAATTAGCAGATGCAGTTTGCCATGTTGAGATGAGAGTTCAGTAGCTGTTATGATTTCATCTATAGCACTTGTAGCACTTCTCATTTGTGTTGGCTTAAAGTTACGCCTGAACTCCATCCACTGATGAACGTGTAACATGGTTGAAAGCTCTAGAAAATAACAGTAAGTGGACCTTGAGTTGGGGTTTATATTTTTTGATCAAAAATAATAACTTATATTTAGTTAGCTTTAGATTTTGTCTATTGTTAGTTTTTGTATTAAAGACCAGTCAATCAGTTTGGGAGTGAGTGAATTTTGTTCTGAGGCTGACTCTTTTCTTTGCATTTGGATCACAGACTGCACCTTTAAAGAGATGAGATATTTTCTATTCTTTGGTAAGAGTGCCAACTATCAATCTCAGGAAAAAACAAACAAAAAAAGATACATATGACATCATATGTCACAGATAGGACAGTATTGTGTGGGCTCCACGGTGCATGTGTCACCTAAACAGGCAGAACAAGTTGTTGTTGTCAGAAATACAAAAACTACCAAATGAAGACTCACTCCGGAAATCCGGCAGATAATCTGGTGATTAGAGGATAAGAAAAGCGGACATGGCTGGTTAGAGGTACAGTTAAACCACACAGCTCCAATGCTCTGGTTAATCAATTAGATCTAAATCCATTAAGTCTATCTGATACCTTGTCAGACCTTAAGACCAGTTCCAAGATATGATTGAACACTATTTTAACATTAATGCACACATTTAGACAAAAACACTCAAATATGCACGGTCACACGCAACACACACATCTCTAATAATGGTGTAATGATACACTTCCCTGGGGCTGACACACACTTCAGTTATACATGAGCATGTTTTAAACACTGTCACATGTGATGGTGCATCATATATAAATTGTATGTTTTTCTAATGCCTTGACCTGACAAACCAAACAACGATGAGTTGAAGGATCAAATGACACTTTCAATTTACATATTTACTCTGCAGTCTCAGGAGTTTTATTAATGAGTCTTTCATCTCCAGTGTGTATTTAAATGTTTGTGCAGTGTTAAAGTACACGTGTATTGTATGGATGTGTGTGTCAAAGAGAGAGACAGAGAAAATATAACCCTCCCATCTGTCAGGGCTGTACAGAAGCTGTCTCAGAAATAGAGGATTAAGGCTAAACTTAGAGAAGAGGGCGGAGGGCATGTGATGAGAGGACGAGGGGAAATCCAGGCAGTGACTAACACCAAAAGCATAATTCTGGAGGCGACTGACTGCGTCAGAGCAGCCGTTCGGAGGGAGGATGAGAAAATGGAGAGACAGTGAAGCAGGCAGTGTAAAGTTGTGATGGGGCCAAGCATGTTGCATCGATGTGAGGGATGAGGAATTGGGGAGAAGGAAAATGTACAAATAAGGAAGATGGGGCGAGATAGACAGGAGATGTAAAGAGAGAAATTTTAACACTATCATATCATCTCATCAAAGCCCTAGATGTGGCTGGTTAAAAATATCCACTATGTAATAAAGTCAGGGTGGTGATTTCTGGTCTGTGGGGAGAAAATGTGTTCATATCTGTCTGAGTGTATGCAAATAAAATTACTTTTATTGTATGTGCGTGTCAGTTTTCGTCTCCAGAGACAGAATCAGTCACTATTTACAGCAAAACTGCTGGGTATTTCAGAGAAAACAATGGAAACTTAAAGTGATAATCCACACGGCACTAACTCTTCATTTATTTAATGTGATGCTCTTTGCTGGATTTCTTTGGTCCTTCAAATACCATAAAAGAGGTAGAGAACTGGGAGGATTTGAGAAGCTATAATCAAAATCTCATCTGTTTTGCGCTTGTCAGGTGGAGACATGACATTACATTTGTAGGGATGCAAGGAGGTACAGATGTTTGATTGCCTTTTCATGGCTGATGGCAATGAAAAGTTCAGCTGTGTCCAAACCCTTAGTCGAGACGCTTGTGACCTGAGTTCCCCACAAATCCTAAATCATGTCAGAAAAGACAAGTAGTGTGTGCAGTAAGGTTTAAGAAAAAACAGTGCATTGTATGCAAAGTTAACAAGCTGCAACTCCGCATCTCTATCTTTTTCTTTGTTTTTTTGTGCTGCAGCTTGAGTTGCTCAAGGTGGCCCTCTTTCAGTGTCTGCCCAGCCACGGTGGCTTTCAACACTCATGATCACTTCTGAGTTTTCTTTTATTTACCCCAAAGAACTGACTGTTGCTACTTCCATAAACAAAGACAAATCACTTCCTGTTCACAAGAAGATTTTCCCACTAAAGGCCCAAGGTTAAATAAAATGTAAAATGTTCCACAAACGGGTTATGAATTGATTTAATATGTAATAGAAAAGCAATTGTATTTATATGAAAATGACAAAGATTATTACTTCAACCTTAAGGCTTCTACCATGAGGTTTGAGAGATGGAATGATCGGCATCAGTGATCAGTGATGAAATTGCATCGTTAAAACCCGGTGGGATCCCTCTGAAGCACTAGTGAGAGCTGTTTGGCGTCAACCAGACAGGGCTGTAGCTGGAATTTATGGGCCCAGTGTACAAGTGGGGATTCTTCTAAGACCTTAAACATGGGTGAGGTTTTTGCAGAGTAGAGAAAGGAGAACAAGAACAAGTTTTAGATCTTTGCATTTTAATTTGAATCCAAGGAGAAACATGGAAAAGCTCCAAATTTGTTGATGAACGTCAACTTTTCTTTAGAAGTCTCTTAGAAAACTGTTGGAGAAACCCCTGATGTCCCCCCAATTATCTTGGTGATAAGGGGGAGGGTTTACCTCCATCACAAGCTTGATCAACCACACCTGAGTTTAATCACCACACAGACTTGATGATTAAGCAGGTGGGTGAGAAGGTTTTTTGAACTTGGCCCCAGGTGCCACAATGTGACATCAGTGACTCAGCTAGCTTTCACCTTCTGTGGCTCTGGAAAGATGCTGCATCACACACACACACACACACCCCAATACATGCATGCATACATGCATGTTACATGCTCGCCACATGAGCACTGAGCAACGTGTGTTTACATGTTGACGCAGTCACTCCTTCTGATCAGTGCAATGCCTTGGACTGAATAGCACACATTATTCAAGGCTTACTGACTGAATTAACGTGCAGACAGAAAAGCGTGTTCACGTGGCGAGGAGCAGGTTTTTTAAGCAGGAGCCATAAGGCAGAGTAGGAGGGCTACCCTTGCCTCATCGCTGCACCAGTCACAGGGTTCATCACCACACAGACGTGACTGAGGGAGCATGGGGAGCAGGGCGTGTGTCAACACATGGGGATCATCTGTTTCAAAAATAAAACCCAAGTTGTAATAAATCATAGTTTTCCTTTAAATCCTTAAGTTTGATTGAGAGGGCCCACATCAACTAGGCTCTGTAGCTACACCATAACCTTTTAACGCACAGCTTGAAATGAAGCTTAAAGTGTTTCTCACTTCTTTGAGGGGCTGGTTTTTGGCTACAACACTTTTATGATTTAGATTAGAAAAGGCATGAGTATTTTGGGCAGGCAAGGCACTGTGGTTAAAGTTAATATAGGGTGAGAGCCCGAGTTTTGTATTGGTGTTAAAATTAATTTTACTTTTAGTTTAAGATAAGACTAAAGGTTAGCTATGCAGTGGATACAGTTAATTGTAATGTCAGAGGTCCTCACAAAAGTAAAACATTGTGTATGTGTGTGTGTTTTAGATATTGGTAGAACAAGGCTATTGTAAACAGCTTCATATTTACAAGCCTGCCCATGCATAACATTGGTTTCTCGGTAAAACAAACACAATCAGAGAAGGCAGACATTTTCCTCTTCAGCCTGACTCATTGTGATAAATGAATGCAGACAGAAACGCTGCCTTGAAGTTCGCGACTGGAAGACCTTGAGTTTGAACAGTCATTTGCTGAAGCCTCGGATGGATGGTCGTTGCATAATTTGTCACTGGCTGGTATGCGAGAGTACACGTCCTTGCCCTCCACAGCCATGAAGATTCACACCTTTAGGGAGCCGCAGCAAACCCTCTCCATGAACTCACCTGCTGCAAATAAACAGTTATATCATAACCCTGTAAAATAAATCTGCATGTTTAATCCCAATGACTCCAGTTACACAATGGCCATTGTGGCTTTAATGGATTTATGGATTCAGATAAAGGATTACAACACAGGGGCAGTAAGGAGCAGCATCTCTACTCACCAAAGCTGTGACTGAACAGCGGCACCAAGTGGTCAGCTTTGGCTACTGCAGTGTGGACATGTATAAGGATTTGTGAGACCCTCAAGAAATACGTCAATTCACAATTGTTTATGCTGCAAACTTTGACCTAATTTGTTTTTTAAGCTTGGGTCATTCACCATTTTGTGTAAAACTGTGATGTGGTTGCACCAGCTTTAAGGTGAGGATATATGAACTGAAAGGCTTTTAACTAAACTAAACTAAGCTGAACAATTATGTAGACCTAATCCTGTTAATGTGTCAGTTCCTGATGGGTTCAATTTATCCCAATGACAACAGCAAGTGAAGCAGAACAATGGCCTGAGATTCATACGGGAGGGAGTGTTTTGACTATTTTAAATGCCTGGAAGCCTGATGTCTCCCCAAAGTGAGTCAGGGTGATTCTCAGAAAAGCAGACTTAATGTTCCCAGAATATGGTTTTCTGGGTGGTGTCAGTCATAACATTAATCCCTCAAGTTCACTTTTCAAACGCTTCTGATGTCTGATTCACTGCCTGGATCCTCTTCCAGTGGGATGATGACGTGTCTGTTTCCAAATGGAAAGGATAACGATGCTTTCTTTTAAACATTAGATCAGCAGGATGATAAGGACATCTGTTTGTTGTATATGAATTCATTGCAGTGTTAATAAAGCAAACACCTGGACCACATGCCTCTGTACCTGATGAAGAAATACTGTTCTTTTTCTAAATGTAATAAATTAAAAATGTTTTTAAGGGAACATTGTACATTGTTGCGAGTCTTTGGGAAGCAGAAATCACTGTGCAGCTTTTGCAATCCGCACCCGTACAAGAAAGACGTGGATGCGTTTTGCACACTGATTGGGTGTTAATAAAGCAAACAACTGGATCATGTCTTCCAACTTATCCCTCCCTTATAGTTGCCAGTTGGAGCCAAAACTAAGACTTTGTGATTGTATCTCATTGAAGTAACTGGAACAGGGCTGCAACTAATGCTTATATTAATTATTGATAAATCTGCTGATTACTTTCTCAAAAAATAAATATCAAATATATCAGAATATCAGAATGTCAGCTCAAGGTAACATCTTAACATTGCTTGGTTTGTTTGACCTACAGTCCAAAACCTAAAGATATTCAGTTCACAAAAGATCAATAAAAGCAACAGATCCTCACAATTCAGAAGCTTGAACCGGTGAATGTTTGGCAATTTGCTTAAAAAAAGACTGACTAGTGGTTTCAAATCTAGACTGGAACATACTAACCATACAGATGGTCGGCAGAGGAGTGGCTTATGCTGTAGGAATGGTTTGAGAAGATTCTATGGATACTTTGATCATTTTCTTTCAGTGTGAAAACTGGTCACTATTGGAGTCCATTGAAACTGGCATGCTCCATGAAGAAGCACAAACCTTTTACAGTCACCTTTCGAGCCTACAGTGGATGAGTGATATTCAAAAAATGGATTTTGTGTCAGTATCACATCTGGTTTTGGTTGAATACTTTACTTCCAAAACCCAAACCTCAACTTGCATGACTTTGCTGCCAGAAGATTTTTTTTCTTTCTTTCATCAACCAGCTTTTGTCTTTTGAACTGTACGTCTTCTTGCTACAGTACCTTCCCAAGTGCTGTCCATCTTCTTCCTCGTGCTGTCGAGAATAACTCCTGTATGATAAAGACCTGTTGCATAAGATCACAGACAGCGAGCCTGGCTGCGCTTTGACATCAGCAGCGGATTTATCCCTCCATCAGCCAGTCCAGACATACAGGTACACACTGCTGGCATGTCCCATTGTCATTCAAATGTTGGGCTGGTGATTGAAGCGCTTATCTCTCCTAATCAGAGCGTGTAAAGGTATTACTGCTGAGGGAGAGCGTCGCCACACCAACTTTGATATGGAAAATCACATCTGTGAGCTCCCAAACAACATTATCTACAGAGAACTGAATATACCAGGTAAAACCTTTCCTGCAACCCCTCCATCTGTTGTCTTGGATTAGCTCCATGCTTGTTCCCTTTTTTTTTTTTCTTTCAGATCCACAAAGACAGAGAGAGGAGGGAGGGTGAAGGGGGGGATTAGAAAAGGGAGGCAAATAAAGAGCCGAACACACATCTTGTTAAAAGTAAGATTTGTAAGCTTATTATTTTGTTATCATTATCATTGTTATAACCTCTGTTATGGTTTGTTCAGTTTACAGTTTATTTTCAAGTTCATTTAAAGTCATTCCAGTCGAAGGTAAACATGATTGTAATTGTTGTTTCCAACACTATTAAATGCTTTTTTTTGTTTTGCCAGACAACAATCGGTCACACTCTCTCGCTCATACGCACATGGAAACAGCAGAAACAAAGAGACTGTTGCTCACCCATTCGCGCACACACACACACGCTTACAAACTGACACCAGTACACACAAAGACAGACAGCATGTCATGCTAAAGCTCCTGCACGCAGACATGAAGTGATTAACAGAAATGAGCTCAGATTCTTACTCTCCCTGATACACACACACATTGATGGGCACACAGACACACACACACACACACTTTCTTGCTCTCGTGTCTAAGTTCTTAAGTGCAACTTCTTGAAGAGTGATTTCACCCTCTCGCACAGCTCTTCAACCCTCCCACTCCACACCAGGACCCAAAACCCCTTCTGCCTCGCCCTCCCACCAAGAGCCATATATACACCTGGGTTAGTTCACACACTGTATCATGATGCAGTGTGCTCAATGATGCTCCAAAACGATATGATTTTTGTTTGTTTCCATAGTGACAAGATGAGAAGATGAGAAGAACATTACATTTCTATGAATTTAAAAATGTCCTTTTTTTTCAGTTTACCCGAGGACTGTCCAAAGTCGGTTGCAAAGAGAAAATAATCAAGCTAACTTACACACACCTTTGGAAAGAAAAGCCACATTACTTCCGAACTATAAGCACACAATGATGTAAAACAGAACTTCTTTAGAATAAAATCTTATATATCACTGGTTCCCAACCTGGTGGACTGGAGAAAAAAAAATTCTACCACACAAAATCTGCTATTATTTCAGACTTTCTTCTAATCTTTCCAGTTTTTCTTGAGAATTACTGGGTAATTTTACCTGATCAGAAAGTATAATCATCCCTTGGTTGAACTGGTCACTGACTGGACTGGACATATGCATCCTGTCTGTGGAGGTTGCAAACTAACATAACTTTGTTTTTAGGGGTTACTCCAGCGATTTTGTGTTGCACTTCCATAGAATTAGTCAACTTGCAAGAAACAAAAGAAAATGTCTAAATTGGTAAAGCAGAGGCCGACATATCCCGACTTTCAGTCCTTAACTCCAAAAAACGATGGATCCATCACACCCACAATGCAACTCGGCAATATCTTCAGTTAATCCATCCCTGCATCACTGGGTCACAAGCCAAAAAGGTTGGGAACCACAGCTATACACAATATGTTAATATTGATCTCCATAGACTCACAGACTGCAGCCCAAGTTTACATATGGCTCAACCCACCCAACTTTCCAAATTTTAAACGCGTCTTCCCCCTCAAGATAACCAAAAATACACCACAGCAAACTCAACAAAATAACAAAAACATTTATAAAAAAAAAAAATAAAAAAAAACAACCATAAGGAAACTGAGCTTCAAGTTTGTAAAAATGCTTGTATCACATTCCACCTTGGCAAATTTCAAGACATTGGAATTCCATTCTTTGTCCATCGTGACATTTACAAGAGTACTTGAACGTCTCACATGCCGGCTGGTGAGCCGCTGCGTGACCTGGTGGGCCAACGGTCGGCTAGCAGTCCATCATAATCATCATCATTATAATCATCATCACCTTCATCACTGTTATCAGCTACTATGGTAAGCCATGCCCTACTAGAGTCCGTCGTTGGCAGGGTCGGGTAACCATGGTGAATAAGGTGCTAGTTGCTATGGAAACGCTATTCTGCAGCAACCGACTGGTACAGTTGTTTTGAGTTTTGAATTGCCATACCTCCCCACCAAAGCACTTGGTTTGTATGTATTACTTGTTGCTTTAGTTGTGTTTTGATTTTTTTTTTATTTTGCATTTTCACACTTATAAGATGTACAGTATGTGGATGTATTTTCAGGCTGTTAGTATCATTTAAAATAGTCTCTCTCGCTCTCAAACACACGCACTCAGACATATGTTTTCTTACTCAAGCACACACAAACACTCATACAGTAACTGAAAACTGTTTACATGTGGCATCTGACAAATGGGTTTACAGAGATGAGATTGGTAGAGCAGGCTGCTACACCGACTCTGATCAGCGGCGAACCTCTTATTGTCCCGGACTGGATCTGTTCATAGATGCTTGTGTGGGTGACTGTCCTTGCTCCTTCGCCCCTCCTCCCTGCTCCTCTTGCTCTCCTCCAAACAGCCTGCAGTCGGTCGAGAGGAGGGCAGTATTGCTGAGTGTATCCATGGCTGCTCCATAGCCATCGTGTGCTTTGTTAACCTCGGAGATGACAGAGGATTAACCGAGTACTTCAAAGACAGGACAGAAAAGTAACACAGCAACTTAAACATCAACAAACCCCTTGCAGTTTCTGTGGCAATGGCACATCTACAGTAACCCCCCCCAATTGATGTTTAAGTGAATTATTCATCGTTTAAATGCTCTGTATTTTCCCCTGACCCCGTCCTGTCCCATTGCCTTCATTAGAGACGTGCTGGGGACTGATGGTGAACACAGGATGACACAGCAGAGTGGAGATGACAACTAAAACACTGGCGTCTGGAGTCCCAGGGTGTGTTTATGAACTATCAGCTACTTTGACTAGTCTCCTACACAGGACCTGCGCAGTTCGTCAGCTGGTTCCTTTTTTTTTCCTCCGTGGACTGGGACAAGTTCCCAGCATCAAGATCAACAACAACAAAAAAAGGCAATTTCAGTTCAGTTCCGCTGAAATCTATTTGATTCAGTTCATTCGAGTTCAGTTTAATTCTTGTTGCAAGAAACTATGGCAACTAGCCCTAAGGAAGTGTTTCAGCCAATCAGATCCAGGGGAAAGTCTTCAAATGGTTTTCAATTGGGTGGGTGGATTTGATGCTTTTTCTTCTTTTTATTAGGATTTCAGCTCCGCCTCTCCTGACGTGTAAATGCTTTGTGTGGTGTGCATGATTCAACAAGCTCAACCTGTGGCCTGTTCAGACACACACACACACACACACACACACACACACACACACACACACACACACACACACACCTGCATCTGTATGCAACATAGGGTTCAGTCTGTGTCACCGAGTGCCTGAAGGTCTTTCAACTCCACCAAAACCACTCCATCAAACACAGAGCTGTACAAACACACACACACACACACATTCACACTGTGATGCTTGAAAACTCTCATTTCTTGCTCCTCTTGCGCTATTTGTGATATCTCAACTCACTTCTCCTCTCCTCCTATCTCCCCCCGTACTCTCCCACCCGCGGATACTGTACACCCTCCCAAGGCTAGTTGGCATGGTGACGCTGATGGGATGGCCGTTGCTAGGAGATGAAGAGAGCGGCCAGAAGGAGCATCGTCACGGTGAGGAGAAGGCGATCCCTGGATGGGCTGCTTCCGCTGACACTCTTCTCCAGCTTGGGAACAAAAGGGTTAAATTCATCTGGAAAAAAAAAACAGAAACAGAGAGAAAGAAAGGGGAACGGATGAGGGAGAGTGTTTATATGAATTCATTACAATGCTAGCAGTGGGTTTTTTCTACACTTGACAAACTTGACAGGAAAATAAGGAAAAAAGAAACGTTTATCTCTCCTAAGTGTGCTATAACCTGCGTACACAGCACGGCTTTTACTAAAACATGACCAAATGTTTCAATGAAACAGACTGACTGAACAAGAGGCCGCTTACAGCACAGAGTCACACTCCCACTAAAACAACACAACAGCAGTGCCATGGCAGACTGCTGCAGCTGTTATAAGAGAGCTCTTATTGTTCTAATCAAGTGACACATTCCCAGTCACACACTTGCATACTTTTACACACAGACACACTGTATGTACTGTAAATCCCCCCACCCCCCCAAACCAAATCCCCCTGCATGTACACCTGGTGATGTCCTAAAAATAGTTAGCGGCCTTTTGTTGCATTGATGTCTAGTCGATGTACAGGAACACAAGCCACCAGACAGTTCGCTGCATGCCTACACTCATGAGACACACCCTCTGTAGTCACTTGATTAATGAGACTGAAGACCAGACAGAAGCACAATTTTCTGTCTATACACAGGACGGCTGATGCTGATTAGGAACTATTGTGTTTACGGTCTGATGCCATTAAAGTGAAGTGGGGGATATTCTCAGTGTTTCCAGTTAGCGCCATATCTAGAATATTTCCAGCTGCTCTGTGGGTCAGACAGCAGAGTAATGACTGGCTGACACCTGGTTTTAGAGATGGCCTCTTCTGGTATGCTCTGCTGGCCAATCTAATGTGGTCTATGCTGCAGTGGAGCTCAGGTTAAATGCTTTGACCACTTCGTAACCGAGCATGCAGCTGAGGGGTCAGGACACTGTTACTCTGGCGCTGACTGACAGAGGAATGTTTTGAAGACACAAACAGCAGACTGCGGAGCGTCCCGCAAAACTGGTTCTAAAGTGTGGCTCTACTAATCGCCTCATTACACACACACACACACTTACCCACTGTCTCTCACTGACTGTCACAAACACATGATTACTGGCGCGCATTTTTGGCGCGATGTTTGAGCATGGGGGCATGTGACGTAAATCGTGACCTTATGACATGTTCCCGAGCCAAACATCAGCTCACACGAGGAAGCTGTGTGTATTATTGTGTGTGTGTGTGTGTGTGTGTGTGTGGTAGCATCCGCCTGATAATTAGGAAGTAAACGTGTGTGTATGTTTGTCAGTAGCCTAACTATAGTGGTTTCTGTCTGAGCAGAAATATAAGAGAATAATATGTAATACAATGTATACAGTATGTCATAGTTTTCTAACATAAAATATCTTAGAACTTTTAAGTGGCTTACAAGATTATGGCCACTTTCACACACTTTTTATACATTATGTTGAATATGGCAATTTAATACCCCAGACACTGTATAATAGATATCCCTGTATATTGTTATGCAATTAAAGAGTCCTGTAACAAATACTTGATGAAAATAATTATCTTTAATTGTTGTTGACACGTCAGAGAGGTGTTGATTCAACTATCCTCTTAAAAGTTATAATTTGTGGTGTGCCAAGATCACAATGTCCTCATCACGGGGTCATTCCAGTGATTTAGTATTGCACCTCCATTTAGTTGGGGGGACATCTTTCATTAGACCCTCTCTGACTGGTTAATACCCATGTCTTTCAACTCAAAACTTAATAGAGCTCCTGCAGAGCCACAGAAGACAATCCACAACTGTTTTTAGAGGCTGAGAAGTCCTCCCTATGAATAGTAAATTGACTCTGACATGTAAAATCAGATCAGTGGAGTGCCAACGTGAGATAAACAGCAAATGTCTGAATGTGGTTGGACAAACAATGGTTGCCAATACCTAATTAACAACAACTCAGGACTGATTTTATGTTTCTGACCTGTAGGATAGTTTTTTGTGACTGTATGTAAACACAAAGAATGATGGATTTAAGATGAAGTTGATACTGCAGTCCATTTTATTTTAGCCCCATGATGCATATTGTCACATTTTTGTAATGTGAAATAATGTAATGTGCAAAGTCATGTACTTCTACATCCCTAATATGCATCAGGCAGACATCTCATGAAAAAGATAATCATCTATGGATAATATGCAAAGAAGAAGAAGCATTTGCCACTAGCAGATATGTAGTGGTTTAAAAGCTTCTAGAGAACTGAAGATGATTACATGTTGTTGAATTGGGTGTTGATATGTGTTGATGTTCAATCTAAGAAGCGAAGAAGTTCAGGGTTGTGACATCATCAGCCTAACTGATGCACCTGAGCGGCCAGCTGGCACACCTGGTATTAATTAGCTGTTTCTTGATACCTATTAAAGTAAAACAGGACGCTTGAAACTGCAACAATGTCCTGTTTTGTAGTAACTTTACTCTTATACATTTTAAATATCAGTGGATCCCCTGGTTTCTTAATGAGCACATTAAATTAGCACGTACAAAGCATGTATTTGTATGATGTATGAAAACTGTACGAGTGGCCATAATGCTGCAAGATAAAATACACAAATATGACATTTTTATAAAGTAGTTTATAAAGTATACATTTTACAACATATTTAAGATTCCCATACCTTTATATGGGATATTTTGACTTGATGGACTAAAAACATACAACACAACTGTTTCTACAAATGTTATAAAAACAGAGGTGCCATTCAGTTTGTCCTCACTGATACTCAAGCTGATGCTGCTGGCAATGCAACCCAAACACACTGTCACTTAAAAGGAGTGGTAATTGCTACAATAAACCCCATTAAAGAAGAAGCTTCCCCACTAATGGCCGGACCTGATCGTCAGATGCAGTAACCTGAGCCAACAGGGTGGGTAAATGAGTATTCTCCAACTGAAAGCCATCAGTAATCACATGGCTGCATGGGGAGCTGCTAGCACCATTCCATCTGTGTTGTAAATGAGATCTAAATGAAATCTAATACTAGAGGCCGTATTCAGGAGGGAACCACTGTTGAGCTGTAGACACTGATTGAAAGGGGCAGCGCCCAGGAAATAAACTGTGAGCAGTGAAGGGGAGAGAGACGGGTGGTTTACAGTATGAGCCTGCAACATTCAGCTTAGTTAAACATTTTTCAGACACGCTAATCAGGCAGATTTGAACTGAGCAGTTTGTGCGTTGCCTTATGTTTGTGTGAATGTGCTGATGTGAACTTTGAATAACGGTAATTAAAACTATGATGTGATGAGTCTAATCGGCAGTCAGGAGGAGCAAGAACGAGGGAGGGGAATAGGAAACTGCACCGCTTCTTTGTTTTCAGTTCAGTTCACGGCTCCCTGCTGATTTCCTTACTTCCTCTTGCACCACTTGGGTTATCCTATTAATTTAATTGGCAACACAGCACTACAGGTGAAAATGACCCATAGGAGCAGCAGCAATTTGTGCTCTGCTATTGTGTCAGCCGTTCGCTAAATATTAACAGTATTTTCATGTTGTCCACATTCCTTATCTGTTCAAGTACATCCAATACAACTATTCTTCTGTGCAAATAACCACTGCTTTTCTGTATATTCTTCTTTGAAACTTGTTATTACGTACGTACTGTGTGATTTTGAATGTTTTTGAATGTTCACAAATATTTGCAGGAAAGTAAGGAAAGTGCACGAGTGGTGAGGATACGTGATGAGAATGTATATGTATTGCTCAGGGATGCAATGGCAAACAAAGTATGGGTGAACTGACTCCAATTTGTGCTTACCGTAAGGAAGAAAAAAAGCATGAAAAAAAAAAACAATATTATTTTGGAATAAAATTATTTCACCATTTTAATACGGCTTACATCACTGTGATAGCATTAATGCACACTATAACCCTAAGATTAATATAGTTTTGGAGAAAAAAAGTTGAAAGAGGGAAAAACTCAATTTCACACATCAAAAGGTGAATAAACTGAGTTCTGGTGGCTTTCCCCTCCACTGCATTCCTACTTGTGCTCTGGGAGGAAAAATGGAGGATGGGAATTAAAGGGCGGGAGGATGAGGAGGGCATGGAGAAACGAGATGGAGTGAGAGAGAAACGAGATGAAAGAATGATGGAGGGAGGAAAACGAAGTCAGGGAGAGGTATCTCAACAAACTCATATGACCTGCAGCCATTTGCCGCAGCCAGTGATGAGTTTTCTTATGACAGTTATGAGAACAGACTGATTTATTACGCAAGTGCACGCAGGCGAGCGTGCGCGCGCGCACACAGATTAACAACAACACAGCACCATATTTTACAGGCTACCTTGGAGAAGAGTGTGAAAGCAAGACAGGATGATGATTGATACCCACATGTCTGGTTGTGTAATGGGTGGCAGCTAGCGAGGCCAAGCTAGCTGTTCTGTACATGTTGTTATAGTCCTGCTGCGCTGTTGTTGCCATAACACTGAGAAGCAACCACATGATCGTCTGAGAGATTATCCGAAAGTCTGTCACTTACTGATTTACGGCTCAGCTTCTGCCTTAAATCGCTGCCAAATTTCCTACAGTTCCAGTGCTAACAGATTTAGCATTATTCACATGATTCCCATGATTTCACCAGTTATGTAATCCTGACGAGAGCAGAGCAACATAATGGCAAACTGGGAGCAATTGTTAAGATCAAGCAGTTAACTACAGGAAATCTGAACATGCCTTTCCTTTTTTGAATGAATCTTTCATTTTTTTTTTTTGGTA
Organism: Macquaria australasica; assembly: GCA_005408345.1. Classification (NCBI taxonomy): domain Eukaryota; kingdom Metazoa; phylum Chordata; class Actinopteri; order Centrarchiformes; family Percichthyidae; genus Macquaria; species Macquaria australasica. Next base: position 32,049 of record SEMN01000609.1, on the reverse strand, counting down.
ACTAACCATAAAACTCTGTGTTCTTTTTTTTTTATGGGTGAAAATGGCGAGTGTGAAATGAATATGCATGTAGTTGTTTAGCAGGATCAGCAGCTTGCCAAGCCAGCTGGTGCTGTGAAGTTAACTGTGCTGAAGGTCTCCCTTTGAAAACGGGACATCTCACTTTAGCTGGCCACTTTTGATGCTGCATGGCCAATGAACTGGTCACTCTGCCATCAAATATCAATGATCAATCTGCTGTCAGTTTTTAAAGTTTTTTTATTATTGTTAACAAATTCCAGGAAAAGACAAGTGTGTAATTTTCACTGGGGAAAGGACCCCATCAATGCTCTCTTTTTAAAGCTTCACAGTAAGACTGACTCACTACAGTCTCTCTAATCAAGTGCCCTCTTATTGTTCAGCTATCATAATCCAAACGAGAGAAGCTTTGAGTCAATAAAAAATGTTGATTTGTTCATTTAGTTCACCATGTCAATATGTGCTCACAGAGCAGCACCAAGTGCTTTGGGGACTTTTTGCTGCCCTGGGTTTCACCTGTCGGGCTAGATACAGGCCGTCCTGACTATCTGATTGGTAGAGCTAGTCAGGGCTGAATTCAGCCTAACAAAAAGCATTAATATTTTATTAAAAATATTATTTATTTTAAACATTAAGTTTTTTACAGGTGATGATGTGAAAACACAATACTGACCTAAAAAGATGCCAAAATCATTAATCAAAGATAAGGCAGTAAAGGACAGTGTCCGTGTTATAAAAATTGATATTTGGTTAAAGATACAAATATATCTTTATTTTTCAGGACTATATGCATGAATCTTAATATAATTTGTAGTTACCAATAATACAGAAATTAACATTTTTATTAAACCAAATTGATCACAAAGTGTTGTTTCCTAAGTTGATATAAATGCCTGTAAATGCATTTATACACTGTAAGTGCCCGTGTGCCTGAGATAACTTTGTTATGATATGGCGCTATATAAATAAAACTGAATTGAATTGAATTGTAGTTTATTTTGAGTCCCACATACACCATCCTGCAGCTGCATTAATAGAGAACCAAATGTATATTAATCTGCCACTGAAAGTAGTCCACAACAAATGCACCATTTACTCCTGTTTGAGTAACGTTTGCTAAAAACTACAGTGCCCAGCTGTTTGAGGAAATTGCTGAGCCTTTTTTTTAAATATGAAGCAATGACCGTTTTTTAAAAATGTATATCTTCAGCAAAAACAAAGGCACAGACAGGTTATAAAGTATTGAGAGATAGACTAACACATAGTTGGTTCTAGTCAGTTTGTAGGATTTGTTGAAAATAAGTAAAAACAGAACAATTATCCTTTGAATTCAATATGGCAGCTTGAAAAGTGTGAATAATATGATTTCCATCATTTCAGACTGATGTGACGTGAATGACAAACATGAGTCTATGTCTGTTTTTATGAATCCAGACGGGCCGGAAAGATTAATGTTCCACACTTACTCAACCTCATGTGTGTATAAGTTTAAGTGAGTGTGCGTATGACTCACCAATATCGTCAATCTTTAGGCCTGGTCTAAGCGTGTAGTCGGGTTCTGTAGGCTCTGGTTCATCATCCACGTCAGAGGCTGAGAGAGAGAGAGAGAGAGAGAAGAAATTGAGTGAGACAGAAAAAGAGGGCAGGAGAGAGTGAGGGTTAAACCATTGCTCTGACCCAGAGGAATTTAATTACATCCAACTTGACATCTTGAGAAAAACATGTGAGCGAATGGCAAGGCAAGGGTGTATGGGGTTAAAAAAAAATCCCCCGGAGCAGACCAACTGACAGGCCACAACATCACCAGCAGCCCAGAGAGAGAGAGCGAGAGCGAGAGAGAGAGAAGAGGGAAGGTGAGGGGAGGCAGATCAAACTGAAGAGAGGCAGTGTGTGAAAAGGGAAGGAGAGCGACAGAGTCGGGGAGTGAAAGGGAGGAGAGGTTAATACTACAGGGCGGTGGAAGTTAAAAGGACCGGACAGGCCAGGGATCAAAGTCTGTGTGTGTGTGTGTGTGTGTGTGTGTGTGAAAGAGAGAGAGAGGGTCTAGAGATTGAAGGAAGGCAGGAGAGCGAGTGAGAGAGGTTAACACTACATATACATAGCCACCCACTGACCGCACACAGCAATAAATGGATTCTGACAGGGAGCGAGGGAGGAGGGGTGAAAGAGGAGGAAAGACGGAGTAGAGGAGAGGAGAGGAGAGGAGAGGAGAGGAAGGAGGCGGGGGTGAGGGCCTTCAAAGCTGGAGCTGCTCCTTTCTGCTGCTGTAGAGGGAGAGCAGGAAGAGAAAGAAGAGAGAGACAGAGAAGCAGAGAGAAGAAAAGAAAAAGAGGAGCAAGGGGGGTTCTGTGCTGTGAGTGAAAATGCTGCAGGGGAAACTCAGCAGGAGTATTAATAGCTCTGCCTGTTTTAGACTGTATTTAGATTGTGTATGCATCTGTATGCAGCCGTTGTGTGTGTGTGTGTGTGTGTGTGTGTGTGTGAGTAATAGGTGTGTGGGTTCGTGGGGAGCCCGGTGCCTGCCAGATGGGAGCAGGTACAGTCTGCAAACAGGTCCAAGCATTGCATTACAGGTCACACACCACACACACACACACACACACAAAGTGAAAGACTCACCCGTGGAGCAGCAGACGTACACTCGTAGTCTCAGACAGCTGCGGCCGTGATGATGGGTGGGTGTGGCTGTAAAAATGTAAAATGCACAATAGATCAACATCACGCTATTGTGTAATCGTGTGCATTCATTGCTTCCAATGATGTGGCCTTCCGAAACAAAAACCGACCAAAGTTGGGTTTTGCTGCTTCAAGTGTGATAAAAGTTTTGTCTGTCCATGTGCTGATAAGATGGTATTCATTACTGCGCTAATAATCCAGAACAACATATCAAAAGCAATGCACCAATCTAAACCACTGGATTAGTATCAGCGCTGATACTGACCTTATTAAACGGGTTGGATATCAGATGTGACCGTTCTACATTAAACACATTTAATATACAATTTTACACATAACATAAAACCTTCTCGAACAGCATAACAAAAATTTGCACAAGCCTATGATTCATTTTGAGTGTATGAATATCTCCTTAGTTTCACACAGTGAGGTGGTATCAAGCAATACCTTAAATCTAGGTATTAGAATCTCTGTCGGGAGAGGAAAAAGTGGTATTGGTGCATCACTACACTTAAGTTATTCTTAATATCGCAGGATGCACTGGAGCACATAGGCCACCATTATAGTTTGTGACATACAACCGTATTTGTAAATGATAGTCAGTCTTGAACTTGTACATATTACTGCAGAGTGCAATGAGCTTTCTGTGTATGAAGAGGCAAACCCAATCAGTTCTAGTGGCAATCTACTACTTGTGACCGTGGTTGGCTTACAAAGTGTTTTTATTGCAGGTTACCAAACGCGGCAGATAATAAAGAGCACAGAATTTGGATCGCAAGACCGTGAGAGCAGCGGTTTGAAAATGTTTGGTTGACGCATCACTTTTATCTCCTGCTTTGTGCCTTAACAGACCCCTACATGAAAAACACAAAACACACTAATGGAGGTTAATTCGTTCAGTCGTGTGTCGCACACACAGCACAGTTCAGCCAAATAAATTCTCAAATTTGATTTGTGATAAAGAACACTTTTGACACTCTTGTTTATAACCAAACTGTGGCTGCATTTAACTATGTTTAGCACTCACATGAGGGTAGACAAGCACGTTTAATTGACTGTATGAACATAACTGAAAAACAACTCATTGACGGTCCAAATCATGTCTCTAATTCGCCTGACCTGTATGTGTTTAAAACCACAGAGGAGGACCACATAGATACGGGATGAACATTAAAAACTTCTCTGCTGTGAGGCAACATTTGGTATCACATGTCAGTGATCTTCATTAATTTATGAAGTCTAAATTTTACTTATTTTAGTTAAGTATACTTTATAATATACTATACTAAAAAAAAACGTTTTATTAGAAAGATATTAGGTCCTTTTTCACAGAAGACATTTTGACATGTCACAGTAGGAAAAGCACAGGTGTGAATAATAAAATCAATTACGGCTGAATTCCATTTAGCTGCTTCAGTTTCAGGGTCCTGGTGTTGTTCATGCTGACTTGAATAGAAATGAACCATCGTTAATGTTATTAATAACACCTGTGCTTTTCCTACTGTGACAAGTCAAAATGTCTGCTGTGAAAAAGGCCTATTAAAGCTGTGCAGGATTTTAAAAAGAGCATACATTCAAACTGTCGAACTTTCCCGTTCAAATGACTTTAACTTAAATAATATAGCCAACCAATTGCACCAAATGAATACTGTTTTAAATAGATTAATCTCTCTAATTTCATAATTAAAAGGTATTTTATAAAGGTTTTGCAAACACCAGCCTGTAGAAAACCAAAAAACAAGGAGGCGTCTTCTTGTAGTGAATCACAGAGCAGCTTTCTGATTTTGGTGTCGCAGAACAAAACATAGACGTCCCTCATCAAGTAATGCTGCTTAAATGAGAACTCCACTAATTATATAGCCATTTAATGCATGAGACATTTATCCTTGGCCTGAAATATTTGTTTTTAAACAAGCTAAAAGTTCATTATTTATACAGTGTCATATTGGCGCAAGTTGATGCGAGTTAATTTGATTAGCTATCAACAAAAAGGATGAGCCTGCTTGACTGCAGGGTGATATGATTAGATATGCTGTCCTGAGAATGGACTTAGGCTAATCTGAATCATCAAATCCATTTAACAATAAACCCCCCCCCCCCCAACAATGTTTAATCTTACAGGAAGTGTTTGTCGTATTACTGCTTTAGTCTCACTGACCTCCTGCAAGAATACCAAGCTTTTACTATAATGTGTTTTCTTTTGTATTTTGAGGACATACACACTTATGTACTGACATGATATTGGTTACTGGTTTGATTTCACTCACAGATGTAGTAGTACTCCTGCCCAACGTGGAACTCGTAGCCCAGTGAGAAGGCGCTGTACCGCTGGAACTTCTCCGAGAACTTGATGGGAGCGTGGGGGGCGTGGGGCCGGTTACACTCCCACCTCTTGAAGCCCATCTGGGGGTCGCAGTTCCTGTAACCGCGGTAACTGACCATGTAGAGGATGTACTGCTCACCGGTGCCCACCATACGCTGGCTGTCATTGTAATGAGGGCAGTAGATGTCCAGGTAGTCGTTGACGTTCACCTGCATTGTGTAGCCCTCCCTACGCAGACTGGACACACGCAGAGAGAAAGCAGAAACAGTCAGAATGAGTTTAATTATTGCAGAATACACATTATCATATCATTTAAATTTTCCTCTGTAACATTAATCAAAAAGGTGTTTCATTTAGACATTTAAAATAACTGCATTTTCATGAATCTGTCATCTTTACAGGTAATTTCAAATGAAGTAGTCAACACATCATAATTGGACATGTTCTCGATTGTTTCCCCCTCACTGGAAAATCACTAAATGTTTGAGTTTGAGGGAAAAAAAACAATCTGCCAGTCAGATTTTAGTATTGTGTCTAAACTGCCCATGGAAACTACTGAAACATTAGTCATAAATTAATAAAAAAATAAAATAAAGTCTACTTATGTAGAGCAATTCAGGCATTGAATGTAGCTAACAGTGCTTAGCACACACAAATTAACATGTATGACACACAGGATGAAATACACAACGTTTATGTGCAAAACATGATGGACAGTATCTGTCTCCTTTTCATAGTGTATTTAAAAATAATGAAAACGGGTTGTTAGTACTACACACTTTACACACAGTTTTTTTAACTACATTTGTAGCGCTCATATTTGAATTTGCTCACGCAGAGTAGCGCCTTCTCCGATGACACACACACACACACACACACACACACACACACAATGTAGCTGCACTATTTGTTGTATTTTTATCATAGTTCGCATGAAATTCCGCAACGAATGCTGTTAACTGGGTCTAATTCCCAATTATGTGTGCTACATTTTTTGATACACACAATTTTTTGGGCCTTTACACAACACGCATACACACGTCACATACACCACTGCAAAGACAACAACAACTCACATCATTGTATGGTATGCTGTGTTTCAGACGCATGCATTTCAGATTGAATGTTCACCCGGGGTCAAACAAATCTTTGTTTGAGAGTTATTGAGTTATTTATAACACAAAGCAGGTGTGTGTGTGGAAGTGTGTGTGTGTGTGTGTGTGTGTGTGTGTGTGTGTGTGTGTGTGTGTGTGTGTGTGTGTGTGTATATTTGTGGCTGCAGGGCTGCTTCATGCACAGAATGCGGAGCTGGCTCTTCAGTATGGACCGAAGGCCCCAGGGCCACAGCTCCTTCTCCTGGTGTCAGCGCAGCATTGTCCCCTAACCCCAGTGCTCGTACATCAACCTGAGCGCAACGTTGCGCTCACGTCAGCCGTCAACATCTTGGCCACGTTTCTCCCCCCCCAAAGCTCATATATCAGCGTCAACCCTAAAAAAGACTCAGCTTGACAGGAAGATAAGGTCTGAATCTGTGTCTGGAAGTGTATGTGTGTGTAGTTTGTGTGACAAAGTGAAATAGATTCTTTCCTGACATCCAAAAGCCCTCTTTTTCTCCCCATCACAGACGCGGGTCCATATCTGTGTGACAGAGACAGGTTGCAGTTGTAAATCATACACACGTCGATGAGCATGTGCACACACACACACACCAACAGACATACACACACTCACTCAGATGTTACAGTGGTGACATCATAAAATCACAAGGGGGCAGCAGTGTGTCATCCTCAGCCTGACGCTGCCTCTCTCCCTCTTTGCCAGTTCTAGGTCATGTCTCCAGGGAGATTATTATTCAATTATTAAATGAAGATCGAAACACTGTTCCAAATGTCTCCCTCTCTCCATCACTTCTTACCGCTCTCTTCAAATCCTTCCTGAATTTGTCTTTCTCCCCGTGCTCTCCATTCCTCTCATCCCTTTCTTTCAGAGTAACATGAACGGAAGATTAATTGTTCAACATTCATCCTTTGCTCTCTTCCTCTTCCTCCTCCTCCTCCTCTCCACTCCTCACTTTCTCTAATTACATCATTTACTAGCCTGCAGAAGAGATTTCCTTCTTGTGGTATTAGTGGTAGAAAAAAAGCACAAAATGCTTCAAGGGAACTATATTTATAGTGAATGCAAAAGAGAGAGAGAGAGAGAGAAAACACGAGTGAGGGATGAGTTTGGTTCCACCAGGGAGGCGTGAATGCAAATTGGGTAAAAGAGCAGAGAGAGCCACAACGGAGCAGACAGGGAAAAAAAAAAGAGGCGGTTGGAGAGTTTTACGCTACCAAAGAAAAGAAAGTTCTCCGAGATGAAGGGATAATGGCAGAAAAGAGAGACAGAAAAATCAGGGGGAGGGCAACTCGGAGCATCTTGAGTAATCTCAAAGTAAATCACTTCTCCAGGATAAAAGCTGGCTAGGATTCCCACTGTGTATGTGTGTGTATTATTTGTGTGTGTTTGTGTATCTATGTGTGCACGTGCGCCTGCTTTGGTCTGTGTGTGCGAACAAGCATTTCTATGAGTGACATCAAAGCATCTCACCTTCACCTGCCAAACTTTTATATTCGATGGTCTGACAACTGTGTGTGTCTGACATACACACGTGTACAAGCTACAAAAATAAATACAAAAAAGGAGTGATTTACCATAAGTGCGTCTTAACAGGAAATCCAATATCATGTAAAAGTGGCATCAGAATCCTTGAATGTTGCATTAATCCATCTAAGACCACATTATGCTTTAGTTTCAGGCCGTGGATAATCAGAAAATAGACACAGCCAATTGAAGAGTGAGTTTGTGTTGAAGAGAGCATGTTTTCGGGGGTAGGAGTGAAGGATTAAGAAGGCATTAAAACCATGATTTTTAATCATACCTCTGCTAACTCATTAGTATACAATGACACATTACGTACACACTGAGTGGCTGGAAAAGAAGAAACCCCTGAACCCCTGTAACCTTTGTGAATAGTTAGAATGAGGAACTTATAGTTAAGAATTATGTGTAGTTAAGCTTTAATATACACCGTTATTGGATTGGTACTTGGTATTGACCAGTATCCAGAATCTATGTGTAATTAAGTTTTAACAAATATTAGAAAAAATTCAACAACACCACAAAGTACAGTCTCAAAATGTCAAAATACTAGTCTCAACAAAAAATATTTTCTTAAAGTAATGTAATATTTATTGCACAGGCGTTGTCTTTTATTATAGATGTGTTTTTATCTGGTAGCACAGTGTACATGCATGTTGTTATCAACATGGTTTAACTCGTGTTTTCAACCACAATGGTATATGTGGTGTGTACAGACAGAATTAAACGAATCTACTCTATTAATAAAATTTCCTTGACAGTGATAAAAAGACAACTTCAGAATACTTTTAAACAGAACAGTTTTGTCCATGAACTGACCGCACTGTGACTTAAGTTTAAGTTTTTATGTTCATCATTTAAGTGAAGCGGCTGGATATAAACTGTCTGTTGGGAACGTGCATTTTCCTTTGTACAAAGTTGATGTGTCAGCCCCATACCAGTCACGATCATACTCTTCCTTCAGTCTGCTTCAAGACAAAAGAGAATGCAATAAATATTTTAATTTTAAAATCTGGTTTCCGTAAGAATCGTGAGCGAGAATCCACTCTGACTGAGAAAATCATGAATCTCATTTTATCCCAAAATGTGCAGACCCATTTTGGAGGCTTTTTTAATTCCCCTTTATGATACTGGACTTTATTGGATATTAATGCTCCCTGAAAATTCCAGATAAAGAGAGATGGAGAGTAACAGAGATACAGAAAGTAAGAGGTGGAGTAGCTTATGAAATGTCACGATGTGTTTCTTTCCCCGGCTCTCTCCTGATGCCTCCCTTTCCTTTCGTGTTGGATCGCCACTCATTTCCTCTCTCATCGTAAGCGATACCTGGCAGGGCGACCCGAGAGATGGAGCGGGACGTTTCATCAGCAACACAACTCTGAGGAGCAGAGCAGCGGCTTCCAGGAGCAAAAGAACACATATACACAGATCAACCAGAGGGGGATGGAGCGATGGAAGGATGGAGAGAAAGATGGGAGGATTTATAGGATGAGACGAGGGGTAGTCGGGGTTAAAAGCTGCAGAGTCTGGCCACCAGGGAGCGGAGGGTGATAGCGGGAGGGAGCTAGAAGGAGCAACAGCTAAGAGCAAGATCAAAGTGGGCCTGGATCAATGTCACTACTGTAAAATCACATCAGAGAGTGTGTGAGAGAGAGAGAGGGAGAGAGAGAGAGAGATAGTATGTTGCCTATATAAATCAGTCATAAGCAACATAATGCCACAGAGTAACCCCCTGCCTGCCTATTATCTGCCTGGCCTGTTGGAGCACTGTACATCAATAAAACACTTTGACAGTAAGAGCAATCATTCCTTTTTGTAACAAGAGCTTGGAGGGCCAGCTTACTCTGCTGTTCTGTGTTGGTAAGATGGCAGGCTGTGTAGAGAAGGGAGGAGGCACTGAGGCGGACTGGAAGCTCAAAGATTTAAGCCAGTGAGTGTAGTTTTCCCCCTTCAACCATGACAAAGTCATAGCATGGTATTACACTGAATACATACCATGTTGTTGCAACTGTGGCACATTGGTCAATATACACCATAAGCAATGAGAACACCGAAATCATCCATGTGTGCCCCGTAGATTATTCACTCTATCAATCAATCTGTGATTCATTTTCTGAACCAATGAGAATTGTCAAGGGCGGGTGTGAAAACTCACCAGTGCTCTAGCTAAATATTTTCAGGTGGGAAATATTACTTGTTAAGGCACATTTTACACCTGGCTTATTAAACCCTCTTGTGATGACAGGTCGGCAAATGTGTGAAAAGGTCCCTTTATAGCAAATTTCAAAATAATCTCGTCAGTGGCCATGAAAATTGTCATGGAAACCAGAGGGAAAGGAAGCAACAATCAGCCAAAGGGAGACTTAGCTGTCGTCAGCCTAAATAAGAAGTTTGAACTTTTGGTGATAAACAGCTGTAAATTGTTTTATTACATAATATGTGGATTCACATATATTCGTTAACAGGTTTTTTTACGGGAGACATTTTGATAAGTCACAATAGGAAAAGCACAGGTATAAATAATAAAATGAATGATGGCTGAATTCCATTTAGCTGCTTCAGTTTCAGACTCACTGTCTGACTGTCACAGCTTACTGGGACGCTTGAAGAGAACAGAGCCATCATTAATGTTATTAGTAACACCTGTGCTTTTATTACTATATGACAAGTAAAATGCCTGCTGTGAAAAAAAGACCCATCACTTGATGTTTCATTATTAAGGAACTCAAGTTCATTTTTAGAGCAATTCCAAATGAGCAACCATTGTGTTCGTCACGTACACAGTGATTTCTAGCAACTACACACAGTGAGAGTAGTTACTTGTTCAAAACAGTGTTTTTCTTTTATTAAAATTGTGTCAAGTAACTGAAAAAACACCCAAATGTGTGACAGGTGCATCAGGGAGCAGCTAAATATGGATACAAATGAAGAAGCCCCACACATTGTCTCACTTACTGCTGGTTTATGTATTTAATATGACATTTAAATTAAACAACCTTCAAATCGGTACATAAACAAGCATCACCGCAGTTCCATATATAGAAGCTAGGTGATGTGTAGGTGTTTAAGTGCCAATTTTATGGTAGGAATCCCATTCATGATGAACACTGGCAATTTTCTGCTTATTTACCTTTATTTACTCACCTTTTGTCTATCACTATATATATTTTTTTAAAGAAATTGTGTATTCTTTCCTTAATTACTTGAATGTCAGTGTGTGTTTTCTTAAGGTGTTTCGGCAGGGTTTTTTGTAATGTTACCTGTCCTGACACAATTTGACTAAACATTGTTAAGACTTAAAAAATACAAAGAGACATTTTCTTCAGAGATGCTCGAGCTTCTCAGTTACGTTCTCAAGAGCGATAACGCTAGCTGCCAACAGTCACTTGGCACAGTGAATGCTAACATGTTAGCGTGGAACATGTGAGGACTTGATCTACAGGGCACACATGGACACAGGGATAATCCAGGTGTTTTAAATTTTTTATTCTTTCTAACTACTAAAGTACTCAACGATCAAAAGTAGAAAACCACGGGTGGCTGATTGGATTGCGAGGGTGAAAGTGTGTGCGTGTAACTGTGTGAGCATCACCGTACTGCCAAAAAAAAAAAACATGCACGCCAAGATAAATCAAGGTTAAAGAAATCAAAGGAGACACTGCTGATGGGCACAAGGTTGGGCTGGATTAAAACTTGTCCAGCAGTGTTACAAATGATTGCCAATCAGGACTTAAAAGCCGCTCTGCCTCCTGAGGTCAGAATTCTTAATCCCATCTCAGTTCGGTACAGAGATGCTAACATTGTTGCGGGAGGACTCCAATCAGCGAGTGGAGCGGTGGGTATAATTGAATGGCTCCCCCGCTGAATGGAGACTCCCAGAGAACTGTGGCATCAATGAGGCCCTCATCAAACACAGACAGGAGTCCTTCCTACTGTATCCTCCTCTTCCCACTCCCTCGGCTCTGCCTTTCTCTCTTTTGTCTCCTTACCTCCGTTTGTTCTCTCTTCCTGTTTCTGTCTATGTCTGAGAGACAGCATGCAGACAAGAGTGTTAAAAGAGGAACTTGTGTGTACACATACTCCTTAGTGATGTCATCTAATTCAATATTGGTCGACATTGAGGATATTGACATGTGTGACTGCTGGCGAATATGGATACCATCCTTCTCTTTTCTCATCTTCTGTCTATTTTTATTATTTTCCTTGCCATCCCTCCATCTCCCTGAACCACTGGAGGAACATGCGTGTGTGTTTGTGTCAATGCCTGTAGGTGTGTGTGTGTGTGTGTGTGGGGTGGGGTGGGGGGGGTGGGGGGGTGTCTGATAGGGTGTGTAGTGGTTGAGTAGGTTCTAAATTCTCCCCATTGAAATCAATACCTGTCTAGAGTGTGTCCAACAGACTGGAATATGCTACCTTCTCTCAAGGCCGCTACACACACACACACACACACACACACACACACACAGAGTCCTGCCTGCAGAGCGATGGTTCATCATTGGTAATTGATCAAAGTATTACAGCTAACAGGGTTTCTTGCCAAGCGACCTCACACGCAGCACTGACATGATCCCATAACACGAGCAGCATTCTCTGACTCTTTCTCTATTTCCGCCCCTTTCTTACATCTTCTCCCTCGTTTGCTTCATTTTTCTGCTCTTGTCTCACTTCTCTCATGCTCTTTAAGCACTCTTTCCTCTCCTCCTCTCCTTCCTCCATCCATCATCCTCTCCCTCTCTCTTCCTCTCTCTGCCTGTGGATATTGAATATGTGGTGTGAGAGAGAGAGACTGTTCCAGCAGCACGAAACCTAATGGCAGCGGTTATTAGCCCTTTGAACTAAGCTGTCTCGCTTTCACACAGAGCCACATTCGACAGACACACTCTTACTAACCCATCATGTGTACGACATGCAACACATGCATGTTATTTTGCAATCAATCATACATGCTTTACTTTGTGGGATTTGTCCGAATGCACATGACACAGATGGATGGATGTGAGGAAATTAAAATGAACAACTGCATGAAACAACAGATGGCGGAAAGCCGAGGCCGAAACACATGCAGACTGAGAAGACAAAGAGAAAAAAAAAAGGCGAGAGGAGAGGGGATCAGAGATGTGGGCGGATGAAAGGATGAACGACAAGAACGGGAAGGAGGAAAGACAGAACGCTCTGATTAAGAAAAATGTTGTTTAACCTGTGAATAAGACTGGGACTTGTGGTCTTTACCTTAATGTGTGTGTTTATTGATTTTGTTTTCAACTTTAATTTATCGTCCATTTCACAACACCCCCCACCACTTACCCTATTTTACGCTCCGAAGGGTTTCTTCACTTTAAGGCTTCTTCTATCTCTCTAACCCCCAAGTGTCATTCACCAAGTATCTGCCAATACCAACCAATCTCTCCCTCTTATTCTATCACTTTGCTCCCATCAATCCTTCATTCCCTACATCTCCCTCTGTCTCTGTTCCCAAAGCCCTAACATGAGCAATAGTGATCCCATCAGACACTGGGCCAGGAGAGGCAAAGAGACACACACAGAAGAGAAAGAGAGTGTATGTTCCCTAAGCTCTCCCATGATTGATAGTGATCCTGTCTGATGGCTGTGTATAGACTCAGCACTCAGTGAGACATTACCCTCTGACCCAGCTATTGATTCTTGCATTCGCTGCCCCAAACACACACAACACTAGTCCTGACCCTGTCCGCGCAAAAACCACACAAACACACACACACACAGACACACGTACACACACACACTCGCCTGTGTGTACAGTCCCACAGATTGATAGTTTGGCGGTGTCCTGTGAAACCTGATCAATCCGCTGCATAACAATCATTCTCCCTGCCTGCCTCAGCCCACTTCCTGGACGAGTCACATGGCACCCGTGTCCCGCTGACTGATGTGTTTGGGTCAGGGTCTGGAGGCTTGAATATCACGGCTGCAGGGAAAAGAGCTCCAGCGCTGGGATAAGCCGTTTTCAACAACAACAACAACAACAACATTACTCAGATCCCTCTCCTGAGCCAAATTTAATAAGAGATCCGGGGCAAGAAACAGTGCTTGCCAGATAGAAGGACAATGTGGAATGAGAAGTAGTGCCATCCATCAAGCAGACCAGGGTCAGATAGTATTTGCAAATAATTCTTTATCTGCTTGCACTTGTTTTGACCTACTTGAACTGCAATGTGGGTGGGGTCTACCATATAAAAGACATCAGCTACTAAAGGAAACTATTTAAAACTCACTTCACTTTTAGTCTGAGCTGTGGCCAACTGTGTGTGCGTGTGTGTGGCCAACTTAGCAAACGTAAGAAGAAAAAACAAAAAACCCCTATCAAGCACTTCAAACGGGGTAAAACAAAGACTCCGAACGATTTGCAACCGTTATTTGACCCGTGTCCGATATCACAGACAAGTTAAACACGGAGAGGATATTTTGGCCATTGTAACTCCAAGGAGGCGAAGCCAGAAAGAAAGGCGAGACAGAGAGGAGTGCCAACTGAGCTCCAGCCTAATGGGCTTCCAAGACAAAACCACAGCTGGCTTTCAACATTAGTCTCCATGACGACAGAAGAAGCCCCAGCTATGGAGCTATTGTGGCAAAAAAAGGGGGCTACAGGGGTTCATTGCTTTGTGCAAAAACCCATCCATCCCCTTTTTATCCACCATCTCTCCTCCGTTTCTCTAATGGCTAATTAAGTACCACTTATTACTATTCCACATTATCACTAATCATCAGCTATTACTGTAGCAAATTCTGTTTCGCACCGTTTTCAGGAGGAGATTTTTTTTTTGTTACATCTCAGTTTGGCTGTAAAACGAACAAAAATTAAGGCTAAAAGCAGAGGGGGAGAGCAGGGGTGTGTTACTAAGGGCTACAGGCAAAACTTGGATTGGTCATGTACTGTACCACTAGCTAGATGTGCAGGGCTGTGTGACTTCATGTTTATACTAGAGGGGGCATTCAACGGTGAAATAAGGTCTGAATATTTTCTAAGTGAATATTTTAAAGTTTTGTTACTTACAGTTACATTGTTAAAAAAAGAAGCACCAGTCTAAAAGTCTACTATCAACTAACCACATGACAAGTTCAACCTCTCAAACCTTTTAATTTGCTCAGAAAGAGAGAAAACACGATGCAACAAGGCCAGAAACAGAACGAATATGTGGGTTTTAGGGGCAAATAGAAGCTCTGTTACTCCCAGCGTACGACAGATGGATGGACACACGCACGCACGCACACACACAAAAGGGCAGTGGGATAAATAGTACACTTGGTAGGACAAGCAGGCACCAGCATGAAATCTTTAAGTGTTTAAATGCGTCTGGGTATTCTTGTCAGATAGAAGATGACATTGAGCTCTAACATTTCAAGCATTATGGATGTTCTATTAATGCACTGTGACGTGGAGAATTAATTAAATGCATTCACATATACTCGCTCACAAAGGCCTGAAATTAAGGCATGCAGATTGAGACACAATGCGAATGCAAGCGATAAGTGCTCAATTACCCAATTAGTAAAATAATTTTGCTGCGTGGAATCAATGGAGTAAAACAATGAAAAGGAGGGGAGAAAAAAGCCTGCACTCCAAAAAAACAATGTTCAGGCTCACTTCATCTCAGGAATTTTCTATTTTTACTCTTTATCAAAGCAGAACATAAAAGACAAGCACAGCACAGATGTTTCAGTGCTAAGACCCTCTACAGTGCGCAGGCCAAAGTGATAACAGAAACAAAAAGATTTTGTTGGGTGATGAATGAGCCAAAAATTGATCAATGCCAGATTTTAACTCTGCACACAATAGGCTTACAAGTGACTAGTGGTGATGCACTCACGACTGGAAACAGAAACTTTGAGTGTGCGCAGAGTATCATTCAATAGCTGTGTGTGTGTGGGGGTGCTTTTACAGATGCAATTGTATAAAGCTTTGCTCCGCTATCTTCAATTATTCCTCCTAACCAGGCCTCAGAAATGGTACCAGAGTCAGCCAACACAGGGCTTTGAGTCCGGCCTGCTGCGTGACATCTCCCTCACGCTCCAGTAAATTACTTGTCAGGAACAAGTACAACTGAGAGTCGACATAAACAATAAAACAACATGAAAATTGAATCATTTGCAAAGAAACACATTTAGCTCAAGGACAGGTAGGCGACATCCGAACACATGCTGGTTCCTCACGTGGCAATGAAAATGTAAGTAAAATGAGGTGTAGTTAAGAAAACCTGTTTGCATACACTTATGCTATACATTTAGCTTGAAATCCTGTTGATTTTACAAGCTTGTGTATCAGTGTTTGTGTGTTTGGGCGTGTTGGTGTCAGTATTTCATGATGTGGCTGACTCTCTCCACTGAACATGAGCAGACTCTGTCAGAGTCGACAGTCTATCAGTGGAACATCCCTCTCCCATTTCCCTTCTCTCTCTCTTTCTCTCTCTCTCTCTTTCTCCCCCACTATCACTCGCTCTGCCCTACTCCCCTCCTCTGTCTCTCCATCCTTATCAGTGTCCTTCCATCCGTCTCTCGTTCAATTTTTCATTTCAGGTTCAATCTTTTTGACGTCCTCTCACTCCTCCTCCGACGACACCTCTCCCTCCCTTTCTGTCTTCCTCTACTGGCCTGTCAATCTGTCGTACCCGCCCTCTCTCTCTCTTTCTCGCTCTCTCATGTAATCAATATACCTCTCCATGTGGTGGCGACCTGTCAATCATCATGTGACAGTCAGCAAAATGTGCGTTCATGTGGACCTGGGCTTGTGAGGGGGGCTTGCGTCTGAGAACATGTAGTAAATAAAATATAAGAAACTAGAGTGTGTCCAACCGGTTACTATTCGAAGGGAAAGGAAACGTTCCTGTCTTTCAAAATGCTCAGATATCAGAAATAATGTATCTCTCATTTTAGTTTGGTTTACACATGTTTACAAGTTGCTCACAAGCCACTCACAAATACACCCTAAGCAGTTCTGTGAATTTGTTCATGTGAAATGAGTGAGTGGAAGGTGACAAACCACCTCTAACAAAGTGTATCATGGACTTGACGAAGCAATTCCACCATGCCAAAAAAAGGAAATTTATTCCATCTCTGTTTGTGTGTGGGTGTACCGCATGTGTCTGTGCTCACGCTGCAGCTTCACTGTGACTTACTGCTTTAATTTAAGTGATAATCCACATAGACCTTCTTTATTTTTTTGTATTATATTGGCATTATCTTCCATGCTAACTGATCATTGCTTACTGTAGGTGCTTTTGCCCTGCACGTCCCTAAAAAAAAAAAATAAAGAAATCCCTTCGTTGAAATATTGCAGCAAAATGTGAAACGCTATGATGCCTTTTTCATTGCACCTTTTCATTGCATTCTTTTGATGAGGCTTGAGTTTCTGTAGGTTTCACCCTTTTCTTTCATTCTAACTATTGAGCTCTTCATCTGTTTATTCCAAAACAAACTGCTGCTGCTGCCAGAAGCATGAAAGACGTCGCCTTTTTGTGTGTGTGTGCCTCTGGGTATTTCTCAAGAAAGAACAGGAAATGAAAAAGGTATCGGCTGAATCACTATTGTGTTTCATAAATGGGAATGTATAGTAGCAAAGTTAGCATTTATTCATATAAAGATGCTGCGGGTTATTACTTTAACTCAACTACTGTCCTGAGTGACATGCAAATATGCACAAGTGACAACAGCAGTGAATCATACAACAGGTAGCCACATGGGTCCATTTAAGATCTGATATTCCATGTGTGACATTAAGGTTTATGGATATGTAGGTGTCTTTCTGGAAGGGTTATGAAATGTGTTGTATTTATTCATACTTGGGCATTTACTCAAAGGGGACAAAGCAGTGGGATGAGTATATGAACTCTCATAAAGTCAGCCCACGTCCCAGTGCAACATCCTGGCCATATAAGCAATGCCTGCTCTGCTCTGCTTTGCTGCTGGAATATGAAATATGCATGGCCCATAAAGAGCATATGGACCATCCATCTCAATATCCGCTACACCAGACCATCAAAAAAGATCATTAAACCTAACACACACAGGCTGTCCCGCACACACACGTACACACAAAATGGCACATAAACATGCACTCCCACGTTGTGCATAATGCTTTATCAGTTTCAGTGCCAACTTTCTGCTGACAGTGCACACGCAATAACAGGCAAAGGCATGCGCGCACTCAGACACACACACACGCAAATACACAAAAGGAAGAGATTTAACATTTGCGTAAATTTACTCACTTCAAATTTCTAGTCTTAATCTAGATACATTACAAACAGCTGTCACATAATAACAGTGGGAAATAGTATACACATAAAGAAACCTGAACATATGCGTTTGTTCCTCTCTCTATCTCACACACACAGACACACACACACACACACACGCCACCACTCTAAGCTGTCACTCTGTCTGTATTTTCTTTACCACGCCTCTGTCAGGCTCTGTCACTATCAGGCTCTCTGGCCCTCCAACTGCAGGGAATTAAAATTTAATATGAGACTCACAAGGAGAGAGGAAGAGTGAGAGACAGACAGACAGATAGCTAGAGAGAGGGGGGGAGAGAGAGAGAGAGAGAGACAAAGTCACAGTGACAGTAAATCAGAAAAAGCCCAACTCATGGCCAGTTGGTTTTGCAGAGAGCGACAGCAAATGCACAGATAAAGAGCAAAGTCAAGGAAACTGTTAACACAGCAGTAGAACAAAGGAGGAGGAGATGAAGGGATGGACACAAAGTGAAGGTGAAGGATGATGAGGGTGGAGATGAGGAAGAATGACTCAGATTTCACAGAAATGACAACTTAAAACACAGACTACCACTGGATGTGCTTCACTGTACCCAAATCCATCCATCTGCCCTGCTTCATCTCCTTCCCTCTCTCTTTCGTCCTTCCCCCCTCCCCTCCTTTCTCTCACATCTCTTTAATCTCTTTCTAACTACAGTATGTGTCAGCAAGGAATCTGACACTAAGTCAGCGTCATAGTCTATCATCCATGCAGACAGAGACAGGAGCACACGCAAACAGGACAGCTACAAGACGGGCTTCGTCTTTATCTAATCTCTTTACTCCTTCAGCCCTTCCTTCCTCATCCCTCCATCCCCCTTCCCCAAAAGCTTGTCAGCACAGGTGAAGCCAACATCAATCTGCTAATGGGCACTGTTCTCTCGTTAGTTCACACTGTGGCCTAAAAAGCGACCGGAATGGGGCAACAGTAAGAGTTGGACAAAATGTAAGTGTGTACTTTGCAGGATTTTCCAACATCCACCTTGTTGTCACCTTCACAGTAGACGGCAAAAGCTGGGGAAATTCAATCTTTGATGCCAAGCTCTGCAGATGTAATAATTTACTTCTTCATGTATAGAGGTGCAAAGTTGGAGGAACTGCTGGTTGTGTATTAAGTCTTTTTCTCCATGGTCAATTCCTGGATAATTTAACAACAGTATAGGTTGATGTTATTATGGCCAACAGTTTTCACACATTTCAAGGTCATTTCTGAGAAATCATGTTGTTTTTTCATCAGTTTGGTTTTGCAAATGGCTCTAAATACTACAGTACCCATGAGCCTCAACTGCTGTTGCTATGGAGAAGAAGCCAGTCGGAGGCATGCAGTTGGAACGCTTTGCCATTGCAACAAAGTACTGCAGCACAGTTGCCAAATTCATCCAAAATTCAACCAGAAGCTAAAAGTAAACTGCTGAATGTAAGTAAGGTATGTTTAGACAGAGAGAGAAGAGAATTTCCACATCCTGTTATTCACATGTGTTTGACCACTGGACAGTTTGTGTTAATTCGCCCCAAACAATACAAACATTTTAGACTCGTGCAGACACCTCTTCGTATTTCGGTCTGAACACACAGTAATCATTAGCTTCCGCTCCCCATTAGCAACACGCACAGCTAAATTCTAAGCTTGATGACTGGATACTGGGAGACACAGTTGATTTTCTCTGCTGCAGTTTTGATATACAAAGGCTTGTACATTTGACTTTCTATCAAAGATCCAGATATTTTCTAACTTAATCACTCATCTTTTGTACCGATGATTCAACCAGGAGAGTTTCAAGCCCACCCAAGCAATGTGCTCCAACTTCTAGTCATCTAACATTTCCTATGCACAAAATGAACAGGTCTCTTACTTCCGGAAACCTGGACGCCCAAAATATCTCCTCCTACTACAAAACTCTATTCCTCTGAGTTTACCACCCTCCTCCTCGTGGATACAATACACCTCCAGTGTGCTCCAGTACAGCTCCGGTGTGCTGGATACTGCCAAAATGTGAGCTCAGGAATACTCAGCGACTGTCACTGGTATATTGCTGCTTTCTGGTTTGAGATTTAAAAATATCTCTTTTGAAACCAGATGTGCCACCTGCTCACCTCAGCTGCTGCAGAGCTCTTTTGACAGACCCGACTCCCTGCCTTGTTAATAGCACTTTGATTCAGCCACTTTCCGGAATATGAAAAGATGCTGTTACGTCTTGGGAGGCCGTTGTTGTGCCTTTATGAATGGGGGTGTGTATGTGTGCAGCTGGCTAAAGTATTGATGCTGTCTGAGTTGGTGAGCGCGTGCGTGTACGCCTTCACAGATGTGTGCAAGTGTGGAGAGAACCGAAACGGGCACAGCTGACATTACAAAAAACACATGAGAGAAATGAATCAACAGTGTTTGCTTTTTTGACGTTTTCGTCCCCTCTGGGAAGGACTTTCTCCCTCGCTTACTGTCCTCACTCCCCTTCAAACACACTTTCTTTTTCAGTCTTTTGTTTCTCTGTTCGACATCACCTGCTCCTCTCGTCTCCTGCACCTCTCTGTCCTCCCTCTCGCTCTGTCTGCCACTGCCAATCTATCCACCGCGGTGTAAAGTTGTAATCCCTTTCCCTCCTGTCGTTTACTTCCCTCTCTATCTTAGTAATTATCTCTCCGCCCTGTCCCCTCGTCGCACCCCCTGTCATCCATCTATCTGCCTCTATGTAAAATATCTCCATCTGCTTTCACTTTCATACTCCATTTCTCATTCCCTGCCCTCCCTTATCTCACTGGGCTGACCCCTTCATCTCTCCCCTCCTTCCCTCCATCCTTCTATCTCTCCTCCTCTCATCAGCGCCATCCTTCTGCCTGCCTGCCTCCATCTTTCCATCCCTCCTCCCGGTCACGGGCAGATTGAAATTCAAACCCGAGCTTTATTGTCAGTCCGTGCGGCTGGTGATTTGCTTAGCACACATTCCTGTCCGAGGCCGTGGAGGTTGTGAGCAATCTGGTGCTGCGTGTTCAGAAAGAAGATAAAGCAACATCAGAGGCCGCGGCCGCCGACTCATCCGTCCATTAGTTTGCTGTAATGTTTATCATCACCACTGAGCTAACACCAGCGGTAGCCAGCCAGCACTCGCTTGTCTGTCTGAACTCTGAACTTAGTTTGTCTCTCAGAGGCAGAGTCACACCTGCATTTAGCTCCCTTCATGGCGGCCGCCGAGTGTCTCCCTCTCTCCCTCTGCCACCTCCATCTATTCTCCTCTATTTCTTCCTGTCAACCAGTCTTTCTCACCTTTTCTGCTCTGACGTGCTCATCCCATCATTTGCTCTTTCTTTTTCCTGGTCAGAGGAACAGCTAAGTGAATCAGACACAATGAGAACAGAAGAGGAAATGATGATGGTCAACATTCGGGCGGATCGGTGTTCATGTGTGTACAGTTAGAGCTGAGCAATAAATTCATGTAATATCAATATTGTGATATAAGATTCATTAACTTTTTCATGGTCTTTAAGGCTGCATTACAGTTTTCAGAGGCTATTTGAGTGTTGTGATCCCCACATCATAACCTTACATACTAATATCGAGGTATTATAATATGACAGTATTTGAATTATCGCTACTGCCAAGTCCCATCTCTTTTTCAAATCTATATATGATTCTCAATTACATTTCCAGAAAATGTAATATATTACGACATGTATTGCTATTCTGATATAAAAATACATATCCCAATATTTTATCGAGGGCTGCAATGATTGCTTATCAATCAGTCGACCCAGAGAAAACTAATCTGCAACTATTCTGATAATCAATTAATCACCTTAATAGTCATTTTTCAAGCAAAACTGACAAGTTTTATTGGTTTTAAGCTCTTACAATAAATGAAATATTACATAATTTGAATGTTTTGGGGTTTTGCACTGTTGGTGGGACAAAACAAGACATTTGATCACCAAGGGCTCTTTACTGTTTTCTGATGATTTAGACCAAGCGATTAATAGATTAATAAAACAAAAAATAGGCAGCTTAAATGATACTAAAAATAATCAGTACTTGCAACTCTAATTTTATCCATTTCACCCACTCCTGTGTACAGTCATTGCAAAATTGGGCAGATTGCAGTGAAAGCTATTGCTCTGAACACCTTCTAAAAGTGGAGCACATGAAGGTAAAGCTTTAGTACCCACAACATTGCCTGTTAACGAAGAGATGATAAGCAGATGGTGTGTGTGTGTGTGTGTGTGTGGATGCATGTATGAGTGTGTGTGCGTTGGGTAGGTAAAAGAAAGGTACGTTTGTTTGCCAATATGTGTGAGCAGCAGACAGGTTACATACACACTTTGCAGGTGTCACAGCTGCTCCTGCAGGCTGACTTGTCTTATGTCTACGAGTGTGTGTGTGTGTGTGTGTGTGTCAGTTAGTGCATCCACGTGGATTTGTCTGGCACGTGTGTGTGTGTGTTATCTGTGTGTGTGTCATGCACAGGACAGCTGCTTCAAAGATGGCAGAGTGAGCTTTTGTTCTGTCTCTTCAATCAAAGTGCTTCCCCACAGCTCGGCCTGCCAGACAAAACCAAAGTCAGCCAACACTGGGCTCTGAGCTCGGCTCAGTCGGACTGAGAGACAAACAGAGAGAGAGGCAGAGAGTCACAGAGAGGGAGAAAGAGAGAGACCTGTGGGTGAGAGGCCACAAGGTCTGTTTCTGTCTCTGGTGCAATGTGATGAAACCGGCAGGCAGCCAATCAGACATGACGATGAGCCAGCCAGGGAATAACCTGCAGGTCAGCTAACACACAGGCACACACAATCATCCACATGTGCTTGTTTGAATCGCAGCATTGTTCACTGAGGTCTCTAAGCAGACCTTTTCTTGATATGAAGTGTTGCATGTAGAAGGTAATTGGATTGGTTGTAATTGGTTGTGGTCGGCTGGTTTGAATAGCAAATGCTGGCTTTGCATAAACACACAAATTAAATCCTTGTTTGTGTTGTGTGTATATGTGTGCACATGCCACTGCGTCGCTGTTGTTATATCTGTCCGTGCGCTGATTGCAAAAACAGACCCTAAGCTAAATTCTTCTGCGCGACGCAGGGAGAAAAAGATGCTGGTTGGTGAAACTGACGGAAAGGAGGGAGAGTGAGTGACGTGTGAAACAAAGGAGCGAGAGATGGATGGAGGAAGTGAGGGTGGTCAGGGAGGGAGAAAGAGACAGAGCGAGAGGCCAGAGAGGTCAGGGAGAAAATGAAAGGGAGGGTGAGGACTGTACGGATGTTTCCACTGGCAAAAACCTTCAAGCTTGGCTAATGCGCTGTTTTTGTGTGTGTGTGTCTGACTCGTTGTCTGAGGCAATGCTCGGTTACAATGAGTCATGCTAGCTGTAACAACGAACAGATTGCTGTTCATTTATATGTACTGGGCGTGTGTGTGTGTTATACCACCCTGGTGACTCTAAAGGTCTTCTACATGCCAGTGACAGTCCAGACACGTGTCTCATGCACAAAAAAACAGACACACCCATCAGCGTTGTGTTATGAAAGACTAAATGAGACAAAGAAACTTCAAAAGTGTAAGAAACACACAACACTTTGGACCTCCCACTGAGTATGAATGTGCAGTGTCAGCCTTCATGCCTCTGCCTTCTCTTTATTACCCCCTTGTTTCTCGCCTCTGTCTTTCTCAACTTGTTTACTTTCCTCACCACTTATTCATTACCTCACTCTCTCCTCCCTTTCTGCCTGACTTGAATCCATGCCTCCCTCTCTGTGCGGTCGTTATGGCAGAGAGGTAGCAGTGATATCACGTCATCATGTCTTCCCAGTGCAACTGGGCCTATATGATGTCGTTTTTACATCTCACTGCTCGCCTCGCCGTCCATTACAGAGGGCTAAATGCACCATTTAGCACAATGACGTGACAATGTGACTATATGTATGGTATTTTGCGTGTGTGTGTGTGTGTGAGTGCTAGCAGTGAGAACCCACTAGTCCTGTCTTTACATAACCACTGTGCAAGGAGCAAAGTGGGGCAGCTAGAGAGACAGCAAAACATTAGAATGTGTGTGTGTTTGGGCTTTTACATACCCTGTTTTTGTGTTTCTGTGTGTGTGTGTGTGTGTGTGTGTGCATGTGTGTGTATCAAGGGTTAGATCAACAGGGAGATGTTTCAGGGAGAGAAATGCTGAAGAAATGGAGGGGGACAGGCAGGCAGTCTGCACAGAGAGAGAAGATAGAGGAAGGAGAGATTTGGTTTTTCATCTCCACCACACTAACATCCAGCTTGTGTGCTGAAAAATCGATCAAGACCCTACATTTTCAAGGACACTTCGACTGGATCTCAGAGGGTGAAGCTTTCCAGAGAGGCCTGATGAGAAGATTCACAACTGCATCTGACGCCAAAGTCTTTAATTGGAATGTGTGTCGTATACAACGACGCATGGCTGAGCAAAGACATCCCACTTAACAAATATGCATTGCACTGACTCGTCTGTCCTCGCTTTGTAGCCTTACATCTCACCCTTGCCTTGTAAGTGGGAGGAACAAAGGAGGAAGGAAAGGATAGAAGTGAAGGAAGAGAGGAGGCATGAACTGAGAATTAGAAAGAACCCAATGAAAGACAAGCAGCAGGGTTTGGGTAATGATGCGAAGGTGGATAAATTGAGGACAGGGAGGTAGTGTGTATAGTGTAATTGGTTACTGTTTATTAGCATTGTCCCTTTCTCTGATTACAAAGTCATTTTTCCCTGGATCATGCGCAATGTCACATTTTGCAATCAAAATTTCTGTGCACTAACATTGAGAATAAAAGCACCCATTTGCTGTACCGGTTAATCTTCTGTGGAGATTTGAATTACGTGTACATTTTTTGACTCTTTAACTTTGCATTCAGAGTTATCTGAGCCTGCCTCCTTAGTTCTGGCAAGGCACAACTACATTCATAGAGACAAACAGTTCCACCTGAGTGCTGAACTGTCCAGCCACAGTCTACGACTGGTAACCAAGCAGCTCTGTGGGAAATTTCAACTTAGAATACTTTTGCTTGCTTTCCAATGCTGTTGTAACATAGGTGGCTGTAGCACACGTGACAGTAAGAGTTGCCACAAGAACAGTTTCTTCCCGACTGCAGCTGGCCTCTTCAACAAGGTGTAGGACACAAGTTACATTAACGCGAATCTTTGGATTGTTATTTTTGCACATTGCACATATTCTTTATACTGTGAACATTTGCACAGTCAATATTTTGCACATTCCACCCTTTTCACTTTAAACACCGTACAGCTCTTTTCATTTTATAACAGATATATTTCACATATTTCTTATTGTACATTTCCATTTTAGATTTTAGACTCATGGCTTTTGCAATACTTGTTTTGTCTTTTCTCTTACTATGCTTATTGTGACTGTTATGCACCAAAATACCAAGGCAAAGTCCTTGTACTGTATGTGAACACCGACTATAATAAATTGTAGGCTAAATCGTAGGCTTCATCTACATGTCACATGTCTACATGACAGTTTTTGACGTTGAACCCCATATTGCTTCCGATTTGTGTGGAATATGGGGTGTTTGTGGGGAAAAATGAAAGTCTCTTTGAACAAAAGCATCTGCCAAATGAATGAATGTAATGTCATGTAACATATTCTCTTTTTCTTTCATTGGACTAGCTTTAATGTTCTCAAACAAACACTGTATAAATATTACAATACCTGTTTTAGGCTGTAAAAGCTAGACCTAATTAAGAGCCAGAAGTGTCTTGCTTTGGTTTGAGTTGTCTGTGTGTTGAGTCATGGTTTTCCAGATGGCAAAGAAGAGATTGTTTTTTCTTAATTCACAATTTATGCATCCTTGCCGTCTCTGTCTTCCTTCCTCTCCAGCCTGTGACCCAGAAATCAATTGAGGTCCACCATCTTTTTAAGAGAGGAAACCAGACAAATAATGAAACACAAGCTTACAGTCTGTTTTTCAGTGTTTTTGCAGTGTGTTTTGTTTATTCACTCGTCTCCAAAATGTGTACATTTTTATGAAGAGGCAACCTGAACTTGTTGTTTGCAAAGCTGTGTAGCCTGATGCCAGTGTGCTGATGCAACACCTTAAAAAAACAATTATTGGCTTCTCATTCACACTGACTGATTACCTTCACTGACTGAATTAGATGTCTCTGGGGTTTTCTGTTTGTAATTGAATGGGAATTAATGAGCCGAAAAGGTATGGCAAGAAGTACTTAAAAATGTCTTTAACCATGCGTATTGAAATGGAGTTAAAAGTGAAGGGATGAAAAATGTAAAATATGAGTAAAAGTCTCTCGTCACATTAGAATCCCTCTCTAAGTGCTGAAGGGTATAAAAAAAAAAACAGTTGGCTAAGTGAGCGCAGTTCATTAGGCTGTGTTTAGACCATCATTAGCAGTGTGCAAAAAAATCTAACCCCCTCTCAATGCAGTGGTCACGATCCCCTCCTACATGTTTTCTGCTGGTCTCGGGACTCAAACCAGCAACCTTCTAGCCCTCTGACTGGGCCCGGGCTACTGCAGTTCCTATGTCATTTTAAAATGATTATCACACAGCAGGTCGCTCTGTTCTCCTCCATATTTAAAGACTTTATTAGGATCATTATTCAGGAAGTAAAAGTTAAAAACTGATGAATAAGGATTACGCTCTCTGCCATTCTGTGACGGGGAGTGGCAGTCATTAGCAGGAGATATTAATAGACAGGCTATTAGCTTAGGTCGGAGCTTTGTGTCAGGCTCTGTTACAGTTACACTGACTTTCTGTCTCCCTCCTCTGCTTTTCTCTCCCTTCATTGCCTCGCCCCTCACCCCAACACCGTCTCCTACGCCCTCCATCGCCCAGCTCCAGCTTATCCACTCTGATTCCCTACCTTGCCTCATTTATGCCTCTTCTCTCTCCCTCTCACTTTCCTACACTGACCCTCTCTGTCACTTTTTCTCCCTCACACAGTCCTCCTCGCTACAGGCCCAAACCACTTCCCCGCGGCGTTGTCTATCTAATCCTGTTTTCCATCATTCCGCGCTCTCCTCTCCTTTCTCACACTCACATCATGCTATTTCTCACCATAAATCCTCGCCACGCATCATTTAATAACACACTCTCTCCCCCCTCCAACCCATCTTTTCCTATCTCTCTCTCATTCACTTTAGCCATGACCACACTAATGCAGATATATTTGAAAGCGCAGTTTTTTGTGTCAAACAGGCTCCCATCCATACTTATATTTTTTCGGGTCTTTTTCTTAAACTTTGCCATCTAAGCTGGCAATTTAAAAAAAAAAAAAAGCAGCTAAATCTCTCCTTCATCCTTCCCTTTCAGTTGGCGAACACACATTTGTGCTTCCCCTCCATCATGTGGTAAGGAGCGTAGACCATTTTGACAAACATGGCTTTATACACAGGATTTTCAAGGTAATATTAAGCATTGATTTGATCGAGGGTCATGAATGCTTTCTGTTTACTAAGGCACGGGTTAGGGCTTCATTCAGACCCTCAATCAAATCACACTATTTTATATTTGTGCTGTGCATCATCTGAACGTAAAGACATGTCAGTGAAAACACCTGTTTTGCATCCTCAGCTATGCTTGCTAACAAAATGAACGATCACAGAGAAAGAGAGAAATGGACAGTTGGCTGCCTAATGTTGCCGCCTGGCTGATGTAGATGTGGGTGATATGGATGCAATTAATACTGCAATGAATACAGCACCATTAACTCAAGTTAATTGTGTTGAGAGTCCAAATAGGGTGATTTACTTGAACTACATCTTGGGTTCATTCACTCCTCTCTATATAATTGTCACTCAATAGTAAAGTAGTAAAAATGAGATTTTGGACAATTACGAATAATCATTTTGTGTTAACATTGACAGGTGATGCACAACACATTTTTTATAACAATACAATGTGACGCATTGCATTGTGGGATAGATAGCAGAAGTAGCAGAAGTCCATGCCATGGACACTACTTTCTATTGCATTTTGGGATTTTTTTTAGGGCGCTATATAGTCTGTATATTTCACGGACACTCAAATAAAATGGTGGACTGCAAATACACAGCACCAGATATTAAATACGGAGTGATTTTGGATACAGCTCTAACATTTTTAATAAATATCTCACACTATAAAATTTAGTAAAATGTTATCCTACTGACATTATGACTGTAAACTGGAATATCTCAATATGAGAATTTCGTGCAATTATATGGAAACGGTGGCAATCAAACGTTTTTAAACGCATCCACTTTTGAGAGCATTTTCAGAAGGCTTCGTTTTTAGGGTGGAAATCATCTGCTTGGTGTGGAACAACAATAAAAACCTAAACATACTTTATGTGGACATGGCCTTGCTCTTCATCCTTCATCAAATGTGGCTTCACCATCAACAACACTGTCTCCTCTTTATTCCTCACTAACGACCTCTCGGTCCATCCCTCCATCTTTAACAAATTCCCTCATTTCTTCCCAATCATCTTATCTCTCCTCTTATTGCTCCTCCATTGTGGAATTGTGACCCCCCGAGAGAAAGAGGTTGAGGGAGAGACAGTTCAAGAGAGGGGGGAGAGAGAGGGAGAAAGGGAGAGAGCGGCAGAGGGTAAGGTTTCGATTTCACAGCAGACAAATAGGCTGACTTTACGTAGGTAACCTCTGTAAATGGGTTTTCGATCTCTAATTCTCAACAGATCCCTATAAACGATTACATAAAGACACACGTGTGAGAGAGGACGACGAGAGAGAAAGACAGAAGAAGAAGAAGAGAGAGGGAGACTCTTAGACGAACTCCTACATAAAAATTGACAAATCACCTCAGAATTTCCCGGTGGTTTCTCAGTCTGCTCGGTGAGTCAGAGAATTTACAGTCACACTGCCTCCTACACTTACCAACACAAACAAATCAACATTTAAACACAGCTATGCACATATGGCTGTCGCCTACGCTGAATATGGTTGGAGGTCTGACCCTAATTGGTCTCCGTCTGTTTGTTAGTTTGCCCGATGCTGACCGGATTTTAACAACGCTTTGGGAAAAGAACGGCTTATTTGTGGCATTTTTTTAAATGAACTCCTGACACCGCTGACGTGATTTAGATTAACCTTGGAAATGATGCGTCTCATTAGTGTGTTATAGCAGTTTTAAAATTACAGACACGCAAAAGGGAACTGTTTACTGCGTGGCTGTGAGAGAGGCGTACTGCTAACTGCTGCCTTGTTGGTAGCTGGTACCTCACCTTATAAAGAGTTGCATAGTGCTCCATGAGATACACACACACACAAACAGAAACTAACACACACAAAGACACTTGCTTTCAAACTAACTTGTTACTTTACTTACTTGCCCAAATTAGCAACTAGTTTTATTACAAAGTTACTCCTTCTTTAAAGTAAAACTCATTACAATACTTTGGTGCCCACCACGCACATAGAAGACACTAACATGCATAAGGGAGCAATATTACCACACACATCGAATTACAGCATGTTTCATGAATTTGTTTGGTTCAACCTCTCTAAATGTAGATGTCCGTTTCTCCTTGTATATGGACCTTCAGTCTGAAATGCTCCTCCACAACAGTGACAACAGTGGTGTTTCCTTACTGACGGCTTTATGCAGAATAAGAAAAATAACTTGTAATTAATCAATCTAAGATTTGTACAAAGGCAATGATCTTAACGAGCTGGAAAAGTACCATTGAGCCATCCCTCCATTTTTCACAATTTAGATATAAATTCATCATTTAAGTCATTTATCAAGCAAAAATGCCACAAGTTTGCTGCTTCCAGCTTCTCAAATACAAAGATTTGCTTTTTCCTTTTTACTTCATATCACTGTAAATTGAATATCTTTGGGTTTTGGCCTTCTTATTAAAAAAGATCAATATGAAGTCGTCACCTTGGGCTCTCAGAAATTGTGAAGGCCATTTTTCACAATTTTCGGACACCTTATAGACAAAACAATTAATCCAAAACATAAATCGACAGACCGATCCATAATGGAAATAGCCCTAAATCTGAAAACTGTAATGTGTTCTATAGAGCAACACATTACCTCCTATTACGACACGCTCACATAAACACTCAGAAATCACCTCTCTCTAATTTCAAGGAGAATTTCGATTGAATTTACGAATTTGGTTCGTCACTCTATGAATCAGCAGATATACAGTCATACTGAGGAGAGATTCAGAAGCCAATGGAGAGAGAGAGAGAGGTAGAACTCCCCCTCTTCTTTTAATAAGCCTGATCTGTACTTTGTTTATTCCGTCTCAGTCCAAATTGCTTCTAGGTGCGGCTTGTTCAAAAAGTAATTCTCCTCCACCATATTTAATTGTTTTATTGTGTCATTACTTCATGTTGCCGGAGCATTAACGCGCCGTGCATTCCACTATGCCTATTAAACTGTAATGGCCCTACAAAGCAATATACGTCGTGATCAGACGTACACACGCGCGCACGCAAACACTATCAAACGTACACACACTATTAAGTGCCAATGGTGCCAGAGAGTGATATGAGACAATATTGCGGGCGAGCAATCTGATGAAGTGTGCAGAAACAGTCATTAGCTGAGTCCTCGTCCCCGTTCAGTTTACCACACACTTAACATCTTAACGAAGGAGCCACATTGCTTTCACACTGCAACGGCTTATAATCACTTGCAGAAACACTATCAGAATTATCACACACACACACACTTCGCTTTGTCACTCATTTACACACCGTGGAACACAAACGCACAGACAGTTTTGCTCGTTTCTCTAAGCTTATGAGGCGAACTGTGGAGAGAGCCTGAGAATATGTGCATACATTACGGCACGTGTAAGTGCGAGCTAGCGAGAGAAAGTCTTAAATGTTTCTGAGAGTGTGAGAGGAAGTAATAAGATGAGTGGAGTGCGTTTGTCTGCTGAGAGAGGGATGATGGATTGTTGAGGAGAGGCAGGTGAAGCTGAATATCTCCCTACAGCGCCGGTCATAAAGCAAGAGAGCAGCCTCCTCTCCAACAACAGAATGAGATCAAATAACCTCCAGTGCCTCTAAGCGCGCGCACACACACACACACACACACACCTACACACACACACTCAGAGGTGAAAGCAACATCAGTGGCTGGCACTGATATTCTGGCTTCGCTCTGTTTTAAAACATCCATCATATTCTTGAGCAGAAAGAGAGGCAATGAAAGTATAAAGGCGAGCACTCTTTGACACACTCCTCCTCCCCTATCTCTCGGAAAAACACATATAGATACGCTTCACACACGCGGGGCGCGCGCACACAGATAAATACACAGCAGTCGGTGAAGTATGCAGGTGAGAGGAGGTGAAGTAAGATGAACAAGCAGGAGAGGAGGTTAAAGTAGAAGAACAAATCCGAGTAGGAAGGGGAGGGAGAGAAACTAACCAAAGTGCTCGAGTGGAAGGAGGGTCACTGATGGGAGAGACTCTCCAGGGCTCAGAGGGGGATTAGGACCCAGTGTGTGTGTGTGTGTGTGTGTGAAAAAGAGAGAAAGAATGAAGGAATGGCATCAATCTTGCTGAATCTGATCGTTACTTTTTTTTTCATAACAATAAACCTGTGAGCAAGGCATTTTACAACCAGCATCCGTCACAAGCCTTGACACCAACACCGTCCTACTCCCTTTCTCTCCCCGACAGTCATTAACAGGCCTCTTTGACTTCTCGTTTTGGTGTGTTATTGTGTGTGTGCCCTTGTTTGTGTGTGCCTGTCCACATGTGAGACTCCCCATTGCTATACAATGTGTGTGGAATTTCACGCTATAATCGGTTGGGGAACCGGAACACACGGCAAACAAAGCAATCCACACAACAACGCGCCATCTCTTCACACACACACACCCACGCACATAGCTTATAGGGCACACATGCATCATGCTGCACACACATACACACACACACACACCTCCTGAACAGGCTGGTGAGATTTCGTCCTCTTTGAGATCCTGCACTTTGCCCTCTTCTGCAGATGGCAAATTACATGATCAGATGTGGTCCGTTATACCGCGGCCACACACGAAACACTGCATGTTCAAATGCTTCCTCCTTGGAAAAATTCACACACACACACACACACACACACACAAACACACACACACACACACACACACACAGAATCA